>JAEUBB010000097.1:9052-63991 GCA_018257885.1 Parmelia sp. 050094 | reverse complement strand
ATAATATAACTACTTAAATTATAATATAAGAATACTTTTATTACGAATAAGAAATAGTATTAAAGATATATTATTAAATAAAATAAGCTTTTAAAATAAAGAGTTAATTAAGATAAATTATTATATTATAGTCTTATAATCTATATTTCTAATAACTTTATTATAAAAGAGAAGATTCTTTATATAAACTATAATAATCTTAGTACTAGATACTTTATATATAAGTATATAAAAGAGAATATTAAATCTAAATACTACTAACTAAATATAGTAAATAAAATAATAGATTATATTTATACTTATTTTAATTACTAATAAATATAAGTTTATTATTATAAGCTCTATAATAAAATAATAGTAATATTACTAAATAGTATAAATCTATTTTATACTATAATAATAAACTTTATTATAGATATACTATCTATAAGAGATTTTTATATTAAGAAGATATATAATACTATCTTAATCTTAATTAATAAGCTAATAAAGTACGTAATATATATAGTAACTTCTAAAAATCTAAAAGTAAATAAACTTATAAATATAATATAGTAAGAGTTTATATCGCTATAAAATATAATATATAAATTAATTATAAATTAAAGCTCGCTATTTATAAGTAAATTCTAAATAATACTCTATTAATATTTAAATATAAAGTATAGATTTAATACTATATTCTATTTTTAAATAAATAGTTAAATTAAGAGATAAAATTAAATTCTTAAGTATTACTTATAAGTATATTATAACTATAAGTAGAATAACTAATCTAAAATTCTATTAATAGTTATATTTATATATAATAATAATATTTATATAAGTATAAATAGAGCTTTATAAGATATATTAATAGAATATATAATAAATTTAGATAGCGTTTTTAAAAATAGAACTTTAAAAGAGAAAGTATTACTTACTATAAAGTAAGTAGAATAGCTATAAAAGATAAGATTATAATTAAAAGAGCTATAAAAGTAAGTTTTAAAATAAATAAATAAAGTACTATAATAGTAATTATAAGTTTATAATCTTTATATAAAAGAATAAAGTATTATTATAAAGTATAAATATATATACTCTATATCTAAAGAAGAAGCTTAATTATAAATAGCTTAAATCTTTTAAAGTACTAAAGAGAATAAATATATAGATATATAAGCTAGATCTTTTTATTAAATATAAATAAATTTATTCTATATTTTATATATTATTACTAAAATTCTAGTACTCGCGAGATAATAATCTAGAATCGTAAGTAATTCTAATTAATAATAAAGAAAAGTAAAAAGTTAATAAGATACTAAATAAAAGATTTTATAAAGATAAGACTAAGTATTTTACTAACTAGAAAGACTCTTTATCTTATAAATATTTATAAAGATTAATAAAGTATCTTAAAAATATTAAGAGCGTAATTAAGAACTTTAAGTAAATAAGTAAGTTATATAAGTTAGTATCTAAGATAAATCTAAAAGTATAAATATTATAAAGAGTTAAAAAGCGAGATAAACTATAAAAGTAAAGATAATAAAAATAATAAAAAGTTTATAAATAAAATATAAAATTAATCTAAAGATTATATATAAGTATATAAATACTAATTAAGTATATTAAAATATATAATAAAAATAAAAATTATAATTATAAGAATTAATATAATTAATATAGCTATCTTATATTAATCTATATACTCTTTAAATCTACTAAGTAATTCTCTTACTAAAATAATCTATATAAAGGCGAAAAAGAAGATAAGAAGAGATAATAAAAAGAGAAAATAAAGTAGAGAAAATAGTAATAATAATAATAATATTATAGATATATAGCGCGTCTAACTCTATTAATAAAAGTCTTATATTTATAACTTAAGATTAACTTATACTCTTACGCTATAAGAAGGGAGCGAGTAAATAGCTCGATAGTAATAATAATAATAATAGCGATTTAATAATAATAAGAAAGAGAATTTACTATATAGATATAACTTTTTTAAGAGTATCTATTATACTTATACTAATATAAGTTAGTAGATAATATAATATATACTCTAAAAGAGTTATATACTATATTATAAATATAATAATAATAGTAATAAGCTTTATACGCGTTAATATAATTTTTAATAATATATTATTCTTCTTTATAATTATAGTATCTTAAGAAATAAGAGTAAAGATAATAAAGAACGTTATTCTTCTTATTAACTAAGTATCTCTTATAGTATTATCTTAAATACTTATTAATAGCGAGAGTAGAAGAAATAATAAGAGAAAAGATAATAATAACTATTACTATAATAGTAATAAAGATAGAAGTAGAAATAAAAAGAATAAAAATAGCTATATTCTTTATTAACTAAGAATCTCGCTCTATTATATATTTAATTTATAAAGAAAATAATTATTAAAGTCGCGATAATAAGAAAATATTAGTAATAATATTAATATACTTTTTATTTTTAATTCTTCTATACGTTTAATTACGTATCGCTATAAAGTATCGTATAAGAGAAGAAAGTAGTATCTTATTATAAAAAAAAATAATTAGACTAAGTAATTTTAATCTTACTTTTTCTTATTATAATTAATAAGTATATCTCGCTATTATAATATCTATAAGCTTACTTACGTAATAATACGATAAAGATAACTTAAAATAGAGTAGTAGATAATAAAAAAGATATAATACTTACTTATAAAAGAGTAAAAAGTATAAATATTATAATAAAAAAAAAGAAATAAAATTAAAAATAAGATTTTTAACTTATTAATATAATCTATATACTACTTTAATAACTATATAATAATATCTTATAATAGAATAATAGCGATATATATTTTATTAATTAAATACTATCTAGATCTTCCGCGAAGTATTAAAATTCTTATATAATAGAATAGTCTCTAATATATAGCTAGATAAAAATATTAATAGTTATATAATAATTATAAGATAGTTAGACGCTAGATCTTATAATCGCTATAACGTTTATTTTTACGTAACGATCGTATAATCGTTTAATAATAGAATTTTCTAATAGAATTAAAAAGCGTAAGTAAGATATAGTACTTAGATATAAAGTCTATTATAATAGATTCTATTTACTTTATCTATAGAAGCTATCTAGCTATAATATTAGAAATTCGATAGTAGTAGTCTTCGATAAATACTAATATAGATATATAGATATATAATATACTTACTAATCGAGTTAAAGTACTATAAAGTATTAAGTTAAAGTACTATACTTATATAATATACTATCTATAAGAGTTATAATTAGTATAAGTTATATTATCGCGAAAGACTATTATATACTATAAGAAGCTAGATAAAGTCTATATATAAATATAGTTATACTCGAAGCTTTTTATATATACTTAGTCTTTAAGTATATAAATTCGATTTATCGCTTACTTTTTACTACTACTTATTATTACTATTTTTATACTACTTTAAATTAATATTTATTATATCGTTATTATTAGTCTTTCGTAGCGTGTTATTACTATTCTCTTTTATATTAGATTCTCTAAGAGATATATTAGAGTCTATATTTAGATTTACTTTTAGATATTTCTTATACTATAAGATATAGAGAATTATACGTTTAGAATAATTATTAATTAATAGATATATAAATTCGTTTCTTAGATAAAGAGTATTAAATATATTAAGAAGATATTAATAAGTATACTTAATTAATATTAAATCTATAGAATTCGTATAATATAATTCTATAAGACGATAATATATAATAAGCTATAGAAATATATCTAGAATAAGATTAGTTAATATTATTATAGAAGAATTTAGTATATAGTAGAGTAGAGTAAGTAGCGATAAACTTATATTTTAGAAAGTATAAGCTATTTAAGATAATATACTTAAAGTCTACTATATTTATACTAAACTTAAAAATAGTCTTTAGTTACTTAAATATATACTTTTTATAAAGTTTTATCTTAATTTTTATAAATATAGATAGTTTCTAAAGTAGTTACTAATACTCGTAATTAATAATAGACTTTATTTATTACTCTATTTAAATAAGTATAACTCTAAGAATCTCGGTCTTTTAGATTTTATATAAATACTAAATACGTAATCTAGTATTTTTATATAGACGATATTTACTCTTTATATCTAGAAAAATAATATATATAGATTTATTAAAGTAAATATTAAATAAGAATATAAGAAAATAGTATCTTTTTAAAATATTTAATTCTAAAATAGCTTATTCTTTAGTCTTAGAAATATATAATAGAGTAAATAGCTTCTTAGTTATAATAATCTTAATCTTTTTTCTTATTATATTAGTATTATAATATTTATTAGTTTAACTATATAGATTACTTCTAGATATTAAGATTATTAATAAATTACTTTAACTTCTTTCTTTAGTAGTAATATTAATAAAATTATTCTTTATATCTCTACGTTATACTATTATTACTAAAGACTTTATAGAAGTATATAATAGTTTCGAAACTAAAGCTTTAGCGATAATTATATTTATCTTTATACGCGAGACTTTTAAAGCTACCGCTATAGAAGTAGTAGCTATATTAGACTATAAACGCGACTACTTAGAAGATTAAGATATTAGTAGCTAAGTAGCAGCCGTAGTAAATTTTATATATAGCGACTTAAAAGTCTAAGATAGAGATTAAATATTAGACTTTTTAATCTAAAATAATTAACTTATTTCTTTTAATAATATATAGAATATATATATCTTTAGTAAAACTACTAAAAGAGATCGATATATTATTTTTATTTTTAATCTTATTAAGAGATTATTTCTAACGGTATTTATTATACTAAGACGCTATTCTTACTAGTTTATCTCTAGAATTACTAGTTTAAATAAGAGATCTTTTAGATATAAGATTACGATATTTTTAGATAGATTTAGAGTAATTACTCTAAGAGTCTAATACTTTAGTCTAAGATATTTAAAATACTTACTTATCTACTATTAACTACTTATCTACTATTAACTACTTACTAAATACTATTAAAAGATTCGTAACGCTTATAGTACTTAATTAGAATAATAGTTTAGTTATAGTTTTATTATTTAAAAGAAAGAGAGAAGGCTAGTATTAATACTATATAGACTAACTACTTTCTTTAAAGCGAAATTTTCTTAAATTATAAATATAGTCTAAGTCTTTAATACTTTTCTATTAATATTATATATACTCGCGAGAGATAAGATATAAGACTATATAGAGAAGATAATAAATATAAGTTATCTTTTATAAAAGTATATATATTCTACTCTAATAGATAAAATAGATAATTTTAATATAATTAAACTTATATAAATAGAGAGACTACTATAAGATAAAATAGAATAAGATAAAGAATTATAATTTATATATTATATTTACTATATATCTAATTCTAGTAAGAATTTATATAAACTAATTTTAGAGAAATTATTTATCTTATATACTTTATTTACTTTATAAGAAACTTAATATCGTAATCTTAATACTTATACTAGTAAGAAACCTTATATATTATTAAAAACTTTAATTATTTTTATACTCTTTTAATTAGTATAATAAATTATATTAGTACTTAAATTTACTAAAGTCTCTTACTAATTTATAATAATTCTATTAATATAAGTACTTAAGTTTATCGAAGTCTTTCGCTAATCTATAATAATTCTATTAATATAAGTACTTAAGTTAATCGAAGTCTCTCGTTAATTTATAATAATTCTATTAAGATTAATACTTTTATTATTATTATCTTTATATTAATCTTCTTTATAGTTTATTATAGATTTTTTATATTATAGTCTATTATAATAGTCTTTTCTCTTATTAAAGTACGCGAGAATAAGTTTATTTTTTATAAGTCTAAAGCTCTTTATATAATATTAGATTTTATAGATATAAACGAACTTTATTAATTTCTATAAAGTAATAAATTTAAGTCTTATTTTAATATTTATATTAATATTTAGATACTTCTATAATAAAGAGCTATTTAATTTATTAAAAATAATTAATTATAAGAATTATAATTCGCTATAATAAAAGAATAAATAATTTTTAAAAAAAATTTATAAATTAAATAAATTATTCTTATTCTTTTTAAATAAAATAGAATAAAATTAAGTTAATTATATAATATATATACTTTATTATATATATCTTAAGAATACTAAGAGTTTTATTAGTCTCTTTTTTAATAAAGAGCTTTTATTTATATAAGTATATATTAGAGTTTAGATACTACTTAAATATAAAGAGTATAACTATATACTATTCTATTATCGTACTTCTATATAGCTAGAATCTTCGGTAAAGAGATTTTAGAATAAGGTAACTAAATTCGCTACGCTATAAGCTTTACTATTAAGTAATAGTAATAAGGCGATTAAACTCGCTACGCTATAAGCTTTACTATTAAGTAATAGTAATAAGGCGGTTAAACTCGCTATACTATAGACTTCTAAACTAAACGATAAAGAAAAAGCGAGTAAAATAACTTAATATTAATATTAAGATTAAGTAAATATATAATTATTATAGTATTTAATAGATACTAGTTCTATAGTCTTTTATAATTATTAAGATTTAGTAGACTAGTAATATTTCTTCTTCTTTAAATATTATCTCTTTTTATAATACTTTTTTATCGCTTCTAACTAAATTCTATAATAAATATAAAATATAGCTTTATATAGAGATAAACTTTACTATAAAGTTTAAAATAATAATTAAAGAGAAAAATATAGAGACTAATAATTAATAAGAAGTTATTAAATTTAATAAAATTAAACTTAAATTTAAGTATAAAATTAATAAAAAAGTAGTAAATTTAATTATAATTAATTAAATTCTTATAAATAATTAAATTATAGTATTTAAAAATATCTCGATATTTTTTAATATTATTTAATAATTTTAGAAATATTAATTATTAGATATACTTATTTATAAAGATTATAATATTAAAGTATTTAAAGAAGCTATAAATATAACTAATTAAATTAATTAAATATTTATAATAAATTAAAAAGAATAGTTTAATAAAACTATTTATAATATTAATAAAGATATTATTTATTATAAGCTCTAAAATTTTATAGCGATAGCGAATTTTAATAAGTAGTAAGTCTATTTTAATAATAAAATATATTAATATTAAAATCTTAAAAAGTTATATTAAGTATTATATATATTTTAAAATAATAATAATATAATTTTCTAAATATAAGATATAAGTCTATTATAAGCTCTTATATTCTAGTAGTTACTTATAATAGTAGTAATTATTTATATATTTATATATTTATATTTACGCACGTTTTTTCTAGCGAATTATATCGAATTTAGAAAGATATAGATTATTATTTACTACTTATTATAAATAAGTCTACTATTAAATACTTCTTACTAAATACTTTTTATTAAATACTTTATATTAAATACTTTCTATCGTAATCTTTCGTGTATATTGTAGCTTCGTATATATTATAGCTTTTAATAGATATATCTTATTAATCGGAAATCTAGATTTAGAAATTTCGTAATAATATTAAATTAGCGAGATAATTATCGCTAAAGTCTTATCTTTTTATTATATTATATAATTTAATTTTATAGTAGATTAAAGCCTTTAATCTTAATATATTAAAAGTATTTATACTTTATAAATATTATAATAATTTTTAATAAGTAAAGTCTATTATAAATAAATATATAATAATAGATATTCTATATAATAGCTATAAACTCTTTAATAAAAAAGAATAATAAGCTTAAATAATTATTATTATTATTAACTATATAATATTCTTAACTCGATATAGATTAGTAACTCTTTATAAATATTATACTAATAGAATAGTAATATTAAAGATATAAGTAGATAAAGTTTACTATAAGCTATATTAATAATAAAATTAAGACTTAAATAAATATTTTAATCTTATAATCTATAATAAGTACTATTTTTTAAAGTCTTTTATAATAGATATCTTAGTATTTATTTAATAACTAGATACTTTATACTACTTAATAATTAATATTACGCTTATTTTAAATAGTATCTAAGATTAAACTGACTATATATTATTTATTAAGTCTATAAATATTAATAGTTAGTAGTTAAAAGCTTTACTTAATTTTATATTATTTTAAAAAGATTAAGATTTCTTTATAATATTAAATAAGTATCTAGCTATTAAATTATAAATAATTAAGTATATAGTTAAAAACTTTATATTAATATATAGAATAGCTCTAATAAAGTAGAAAGTATATCTTATAAAGTTATAAAAGTAGATAATATTATATTATATATCTTAAAGTTATATCTTCTTTAATATAAGATATAAAATTATAAATTTATTATCTTATATTAAAGTAGCTATACTTAATTACTTATATAATATTAATAAGAGAAAGTATTATAATAATATTAAAGATAACTTACTTAGTAGATTATTAATATTTAGAAATAATTAAAAGAAGTTAAAGTAGTTTTTTAATATTTAGTAAAAACTTATACTATTAATAATATAGCTAAAGCTTTTAGAAGTTAATAAATATTAAGATCTAAAAATTATTAATATAAAGAAGATCTTTAAGATATTCTATTTCTAACTTTATTAATTTAAAGTTAATATCGATATAAGTCTTAATAATCTTAGCTTAATACTTTAAAAATTATTTTAAAAAGCTTTTAAGTTATAGATATTATTTTATAATATTAGTTATTAGATATATAATTACTTATTTTACTATAGACTTTATTATCGTTTTACTATAAACTTTATTATCGTTTTATTATAGACTTTATTATTATTTTACTATAGACTTTATTATCGTTCTACTATAGACTTTAATAGAATACTTCTATAGTCTTTAATAAAATACTTTCTTTTATAGCTTATTATATTTACTTACTAACTTTAGTTTAAATAGTAAGAGACTAGAAGAAGATTATAGTATTTTATTAATTATCTACTATTATAGTTCTTATTATCGCTACTCTATAGCTCTTTTAAATCGAGTATATTACTCTTAGTACTTATTAATAATAAGGTAAGCGAGATATAATTATAACTATATTTATAGAATATAATAATAGAGTATATATACTTATAACGATCTATATAATTAGTTTAATAAAATTAAATTTATAGATAAAGTACTAAAGAGTCTATTTAATAAAGAGCGCTTATAATCTAAATATCTAATTATAAGCTCTAGGTTATATTCTTTATATTAATAATCTAAGTCTAGTAGTTTAGCTATATAAATACTTTATAAATAACTTATTTAATAATTATATTATATAGCGTAATATTAAGAAGATAATATTATAAACTATAATAGAAATTAATTAATAAATATTTATTAAAGATATTAAAGACTTTATTATTAATATTAAAAATTAGATAATATAGAATAATAAGCTTATATAACTTATTAAGATAACTTAGTTATATAATAAGAAGCTATACGTTCTCTCCGCGTATAAGATACTTAGATAAATCTTAAATTAAAAAAAAAAGAGAGAATTTTTCTATAAATAATATATAAAAGCTTTTAATAATATTAATTCTATTAAATTATTAACTTTATTAAATAATATATCTAAAGCTTTTATAATTAAAAGTAGATTAGTTTAAGAGTCTTTAATAAAAATTTACTCTATATTATAACTATAATTTATATATCTTTATAACTATTAGAGACTACTTTAATAGTTTTTATAAAGAGATTTAATAGCTTCTATATAAATTAAATATTAAATTTCTTTCTCTATTCTATATACTTATCTAATAACTATAATCTATACGTCTTAGTAGTAGCTAGAGACTACTTTAATAATCTCTATAGAAAGATTTAATAGCTTCTATATAAATTATCTATTACTTTCTAGTATAGATTATCTATTACTTTCTTATTATATATAAGATATAGTAGCGATAGAGATATAAGTTTATTATTATTAATATTTTATCTTTCTTCTAATTCTATTAACTAGGTCGTAAATTTCTATTTAGAATATAATATATATTATTAAATAGTACGCGTTTAAGGTTTAATAATATATATAGTCTATTTAAAATAATAATTAATATTAAGTTCTATTCTTTTAAAATTCTAGATTACTAGTCTAGTTATAAGAAAAGTTAATTAATAGCTAAAATACTTATAAAGTTTAAAGTTTATATAATTAAAAGAAGTATATAATAGTACTTTATAATAGACTATAGCTTTCTATTTAGTAAGTACTAATAGTTAAAATAAATCGATCTTATAAGATAGACTTATTATAAGTACTTAATTAGAATTCTAGTAATAATAATTAGTCTCTATATTCTTAAAGTATCTATTATATTTAAACGAATACTAGTATTAATAAGATAATATTTAATAATATATTTAAATACTTTATTAAAGACTTCTTTAGTAATATTATTTCTAAGTACTCTATTAATATAGTAGAAGATATCTTTAATAATATTATTTCTAAATACTATATTAATACTATGAAAGATCTCTTTCTTAATATTATTTCTAAGTACTCTATAAAAGATTTTTAATATAATTAATATTTATTTAAATAATATAGTAAAGGCTTCTATAATTATGAAATATATAACTAAATAGCTAATATTAATAATAATATAAATATAATCTTATAAAGTAATAATTTTAATATATAAAAAGAGAATAAGTATAAATAGATATACTTAATAATAAATAATAATAGAGATATAAGTAGTAATAAGAATAAAAATAAGAATCTTTTTATTATATTTAATTATTAATATAGATTATATTAATACTAATATATTTATAGTCTATTATAGAAGTTAGTTATTTACTTTAAGATTCTTAGCTACTAACTATTCTTAAACTACTTAAAGATCTTAAGACCTCTAGTAATAAAGATAAAGATAAAGATAAAAATAAAAATAAATTATATACTTCTTTATTATTAATTTTAGAATATAAGCTTTTAGAGTAAATATTCTTTTTAGTTTTTTTTTATTAAGTATAATTACTATCCTCTTTCTTAACTCCGTTATTTAAATTAATTATTTAGTAAGATAGAAAGAATATATTATCTTTATTATTATATCTAATATTAAATCTATAGTTTAAAAAGTTTAAAGATTTATAAATAAACTATATTAAATTATAAGAAATATTTTAATTATTAAAGTTTTTAATAAAAGTAGATAGTACTATAATTAAAAAAGAGAATTATAAAGTTTTAAATATATAAAGTCTTCTATTAAAGCTAAATATATTAAAGAGATAGATTTATTAATATATCTCTTTATTATAACTTATATAAAAGTCTCTTATAGTAGTAATTAAAAAATAGCTATTACTATTATAATAAGAAAAGAATATATAATAATAGATTATTAAACGCTAAGCGTAGTAATATTAATATAAGCTCTTAAAACTTATTTATATTATATTATTAGCGATTTATTTATATAAGAAAATATTCTTTAAAATAATTTAATATATAGATTAGCTAATAAAACTATAATATTTATATATATAAAGATCTTTTATTTAATTTATATTAAATAAAGTTTATTATATTTAGAAAGAAAGACTTATTATTTTTAAAAATTTTATAAGAATCTACTTATTATCTCTCTATAATATCGAATAAGTTATATTTATTAATTGTAATTATTAAGAAGATATAATAGAATACGTTATTCTAATATTATAAATAATAATAAAGTAAAAATAGTAATATTCTATTTTTAATAACTTTAATTTAGATTTAAATTTAAATAATAAATTCTTTCTCTTAAAGAATATTCTACTTAAGTAGATACTATAATCTATTATTTAATATATTAATATCTACTATAATTATAACTTTAAATAAAATAGAGAAGAGTTTATCTTTTTAAATAATTATTATTTTATTTAAAAATTTTTTAATATTAGCTTATTAATTATATATTTACTTCGCTAACTATATTTTATTTATAGCGAGCTAAAGATTACTTACTTTAATTATACTTATTTTAAGATTATTATTATAAAGTCTTCTTTCTATTTTCTCTATCTTCTCTTTATTAATAATTTTAGTATTTATTAAAATATATATCGCGTTTTTAAAATATTTTATATAATTTCTATATATTTAAAATATACTAAGTATTAAAAGCTTATAAATATCTTTATATTATTCTTAAAACCTTATAGTACTAATATTAAAAATATAATAGAAGTATTTAATAAATTCTTAAAGAAAATAAATTATAAAATAGATTTAATAATTAATAATATTATAAATATAGTTTAGACTTTTACTATAATATTTTTTAAAGATATATTTTAGTAAGTCGATAATAGTAGCTTTATAAGATATAGTATTAATATAAACTATTAAAAATACTTTTATTTAAAGAATAAGAGAGAGAATCTAGACTATAATATTATAATAAATAGAAGATATTATAAGAAGATTACTTAATAGCGCGAATATACTAAAAAACTTATTAATAAGTTATATTAGAAGTATTTAAAAAAGATAAATCTATAATCTAAATTTTCTTTAATTATAAAGCTTATCTTAGTATTAAATCTTATTTAGTTTAAAGCTTATAACGCGTCTTATTTTAAGTAGAAAGATTTAAATAGAATTTTATAAAGCTTTTTAATAATTATAGTATTAATTAAATAAAGATTAAAAATCTATTTAAAGATATTTTAAAAGTCTTAATTTTCTCTTAATTAGAAATATATTTAAAGTTCTACTTTTTATATATAATTATAATTACTCTTTAAAATAGAAAAGATTATATTATTAATATTATTAATTCTTTATAATAAAGTAATAATTAAATAGTTTTAACTCTTATTTCTAAATACTATTAAATAAGTTATAATTATTTAAATAAATTCTTTTTAAGCTATAGTATAAGTATTTAAACTTATTACTTAATCTAATATACTAGTAGATAGTTAAAGATATATTAATTTAAATACTCTATATAAGATTATTCTAGATACGCGTAGAATCTATTAAAAGCTAATTATATATATTATATCTACTATAGAAGACTTTAATAATAAGAATAAAAATAAGTTTAATAATAAATATATCTTAAATAATATTCTCTTAAATATAACGAATAATAACTTAGAAATAAAATTATTATAATATCTATTAAAGCTTAAGCTAGCTAAATCTAGATCTTAAGATAATAAAAAACTAAAGAAATCTTATAGTAATAAGTTTAAAAAGCTTCGTAAGATTTTAAATATATATATAGATCTTTATCTCGTAGATAATACTAAAAAATATATAATAATTATAAATTTAAATATACTAATAAAGAAGTTAAAATATAAGTTAACTATACTATCTAATTATTAATTCGCTTACTAATATTTATATAGAGTTTTTAAAAATATAGTAGACGCGACTACGCTATTAAATCTAATAGACTATCTTTTTATAAGAGACGTAATATAGTAATTATTAAGACTTAGTTTAATAAAAGCGTAAAATTATAAATTTCTTAAAATAATAAAGACGCTAAGAATATTTAATAATAAGTATATAATATTAATATAAAGTTTTCTTCTAATTAATAAGTAAGATATATATAAAGATAAAGTCTATATAGAAGACTTCTATAATATACTTAATAATAATAAGTATTATTCTACTTAGATATCTATAAGAGGTTTTATATTAAATAGATTTTTTCGTCTTAAGATATTAATAAATTTAATAAGACTTAATCTATAGTATAGATTTATTTAGTACTTTATAATTATTTAAAGAAATAAATATAGACTATATATTATAGACTTTAATATAAGTACTTTAAAGTAGTATCGCTAAATTACTTATATAGATCTATAAATATAATATAAATATATTAATCTATACTTCTAACTAAGGCTAGAAATAATTAGTAGTATATATATAATATTAACGATTATATAAATATTAGTAATTATAAGAGATAAGTTCTTTAATACTTCTTATATATATAATATTAAAGAAAATACGCTTTTCTAATTATATAAACTATAATATAGCTATATTAGAATAGTAAATCTATATTTAATATAATACTTAATCTTCTAGTATATAGATAATAGATTAACTAGTATATATTTAAACTACTAGCTCTATATTATAATACGCTATATATAGTAAATATATCTAATAAATCTAATTAGCTAGATAAGTTATATATTAAAATATATATAAGAAGTAATTTATTTATAAGAGACTTCTATAAGAATAATTATTATAGTAGACTTTTAATTCTTTACTTATATATATTATTACTTTATTTATTAAGAGTCTACGAAAAACTTTTAATATAATATTATAATATTCTTAATTAATTAATAGACTACGAACTAGTTAGATTATTTAATAGTTATATATAAAGTATTTAATAATTATATATCTAAAATAATTATTATAGTTATTTAATTATTATTAATTTTAAGAAGAGATTTAGATTATATACTAGTTATATATATAGTATAATAATAAGTTTAAGTCTATTTTTTAATAGTTATATAACTAATCTATAACTCTCTTATAACTCTCTTATAGTTAATATTCTCTTATTTTTAACCCTATAGTATAATCGCTATATATATAGTATTTTAACTATAGATCGTAAGATCTAGATCTTTAAAGTCGAACGAGATAGTAGCTATATTAATAGTAGTAATATTTTAAGTTTAATATATTATTATTATTATTATTATAATATTAATATAGATAGAATCTACTTTAGAGATAAATAATTTTTAAAAGATATAATATATATAATAAAGATAGAGCTACGTTATAACTAGTAAGAGACTAGTATATATATTATTCTTTATTATAAGTTAGTAGAATATTTAGCTTTAGTATATATATATAAAGAGATTTAGAGACTAAATCTTTTAAAAGAAAAGATAGTTATAAAGATAAAGAAATATAAGATTAGTTATTTAATTAAGATTAATTTATTAAACTATAAGCTATATAGCTAAAATAAATATTTTAGTATACTTAATAATAATTTTAAATACTTATAAGTTTTCTTATTCTATTCTTCTTTCTTAGCTATTAGTTTATCTAGTAATCTATATATATTAATTCTAGTAACCTCGTAATAGCGTCTAGTAGCTACGTAGTTCTATAATAAAGAGATCCTTATAACTCTATAAATATTAAGTATTTAAAACGATTTTATATACTCGTATTTATCTAGATATATAACTTATTAGGAAATATATAAAGCTAGCTCTATAAACTTAGAATTCTATTATTTTACTTATATAAGTAATATAATATAATATTACTAAAAAAAACTAATATTTAGTTTAATAATTATTTAAATATTTTAAAATTATAAGAATTATTTAAGAATTAACTAACTTAGTATTAAGCTACTTTATAACTAAAGAGTTACTATCTTATAGCGAGATTTAAGATCTCTTTAGATACTTCTTCTAAGGTCTAGGATACTCTAGAGCTTCTTAAAAGTAGATTAAATACTTTATCTAATATTAACTTAGTTAATTCTTAATAATTCTTAACAATTTTTAGATATTTTAAGATATTTAAATAAATATTAATTAAAATACTAGATTTTTTTAATTAATTTCATTTAATTATAGTTATATAAGCTAAGGAATAGTATTCTAAGTTTGTAGGGCTAGCCCTATGCATTTCCTATTGAGATGCATATCTGGGTGAAGATGTGTACGCTAAAAGCGGCTCCATTATCCATCACCCCACATTTGGATTTTGTAATTCCATCTCCCTTACGCTTTCAGTCGAAGAAGGATTCGCAGCTGTCTGCTACCCAATGGAGCTTGGCGGAGTTTGTATTAACCGATCATACAATGCTTCTCACCACTCGTCATTCTGCTTTTCGGCAAGCACGATGCTACCTCAGGCCCTCGAAAACCTCCAATCGACAACGGCAGTCCGCTCTTGACCGCGTTCTGAGCTCCTTAGCTGTCCTTGAACAACGGGAAGGAAAATTACAGAGTGCATCCCTCAGCGCTGTCACTGCTGCTCAGAAGCTAGGGGGCTCAGTAACTGGCTTTATTGCCGGGAGCGAGATTAGATCAGTAGCCGAGGAGGCTGCAAAGGTCAAAGGGTTGGAGAAGATCATCATGGTCGAGAATGGCGCCTATGACAAGGTACTCTGATTGTGCTTCAAGTTGTCACGATTATCCATGATGGCTTCTAACCTTTTTGCAGGCACTCCCAGAGAACTACGCCCCTCTACTTGCTGAAAACATCAAGAAAGAGGGATATACACATGTGTTCGCTGGACACTCGGCTTTTGGCAAGAATTTGATGCCCAGGGTATCTGCTCTCTTGGACGTACAACAGATATCGGACATCACTGCTGTTGAGGACGAAAAAAGTGAGATTGACGAAATATCGTAATGTTAGCGAAGCATGCTCTGACTCGTTGTAGCCTTCGTTCGGCCAATATACGCCGGAAACGCCATCCTCACCGTTCAATCATTAGACAAGATTAGAATTATAACAATCAGAGGCACGGCCTTTGCAGCTGCCGAGGCTGAGGGCGGCTCTGCTGAGATCATCGAGGGGACTGATCCCAAAATTGAAATCAAGACCGAGTGGCTTTCTGAAGATTTGGCAAAGTCAGACCGACCCGACCTGGCAACAGCAAGCAAAGTCGTCTCTGGTGGACGAGGGTTAAAATCAAAAGAAGAGTTTGACAGAATCATTCCACCGCTGGCAGACGCTCTAGGAGCAGCCATTGGCGCATCGAGAGCAGCGGTCGATAGTGGCTTTGCGGACAATAGCTTGCAGGTCGGGCAGACTGGCAAGAATGTTGCCCCTCAGCTCTACCTCTGCGCTGGTATCTCAGGGGCTATCCAGCATCTTGCAGGCATGAAGGACAGCAAGGTAATAGCGGCTATCAACAAAGATGCTGATGCTCCAATATTTCAGGTGGCTGATGTCGGCCTTGTTGGCAACCTTTTTGATAAAGTGCCAGAGCTGACTGAGAAATTGAAGCAGTAGCGACGAAGGCTTGTCTCAAATCTTACGAAAGCTGCATTATGTTTGGACAGATCTCTTTTCCTCAGCCTCCCTTTTTCTCCGTTTTCCCCTTCCTCTCTTCGGCTTTCCAACTTTACACTGTTGTCGTGCTATGAGAAAGCATTACTCTGACAGGTCTTGCGCTCAACTTCCTCTCATTTTCGAGTGTGTGGCAAGCCGATTGTAACTCCCTCTCGATCCTTGAAGAAGTTGCCCAGGCAGGGCCCCATATTGAATACCTGCCTTCGACAGGTCTGATTGAAGGGAATTTAGATAATACATCTAAAGATGATGCAAGGACATTGACGATAGGTCTATGTACGTTGACTATACTACCATCTTTTCAATATACAGAGTACTATAGCACGTAGTAAACCCCACATTCTATACGTCCTTCGACTTATCCACAGCCGGGACACCCAGATCTTGTTTCCGCATATACCGATTCAAACTCTCACAAAGTCGATCAAGCACCCACTGACTCTCCGTCGAGTCTGCCAACATGGGACTATCCTCCCCAATCCAATCCCATTCCACAATGCCCTCTTCCTCTTCTGCCAGCTCTATCTCTTCTTTCGACAGCCTAGAGAAGCGAATGAGCCGCGTATACTCGGCCCATTCCTCGTAGCGATACCTGCGAGGAGGGTCGTCTTTGAGGTGATTCGCTGTACGCCGTATTGCTATTGCCAGCTTTCCCGCTAAGGCTTGATCATCGAGATTGTCCAAGTCGCTGACTTGCTCCAGTGTAGGTGCTGTGTCCATCTCATCCTCCTCTGGACCAAGAGGCATACCTGCAGCCAGTCGTCGCTTCTCTGCAGCTTTCTGAGACTTTTTCTGCAGCCAGAGTAGCAGCCATGGGTATTTCTCAAGCAATTCGCGCCATAAGCCCGCTTTTGGTAAAACGGTCCAGTCAGCCAGCTTGAAGGTGCCGCGCTTGAAACTGGCGATGACCGTGTCGCCCATGTCAGAAATAAGGATAGTCATAGTTGGAACCGCGATAAGGGACCAGACAATAAACAATGGTTTTCCAGCGTTGCTTTTGGGACTCAGATCTCCGTAGCCGATGGTGAGAAGGGAAACGTAACAGAAGTAAAGAGCCTGAAAATAGCTCAGCCCTTGCGACTTTGACTCCGCTGCCCAGAAGCCGACGGCGCCCACGCACCACAGGAGTCCGACTGCCTCAAGATAAGCTAGCATTCTGGCGGACATGAGGAGTAGCCGACTGGGAACGTTGGCTGGCTTCAGCGGTAATAGAATTTGGCAATGGGGACTTACATGCTATCAAAGACATTGTCAAGGCATAGTACCGCTTGAACTTGTGAGTATTGTACTGGATTTTCCTCATTGCATCGAAACGATCCCTTTCTCGCCTCATCAACAGGACTTTTGGTTGCCTCGAGCCAACTCGTTTCAACAGCCTCAAGCTGGCATTTACAGGACCAACCTTGGAGTTCTTCTGATAAGAATTGCAAGGGGTTGAAGCAATGGCCTTCTCCGCATCGAAATTGACCGTACGCGTTGTGAGATCTAAAGGTTCAGAAATTGGGGGCGGCTTCTTGCGATGAAGTTTGGCTAACGCATGCGCCTTTTTTTCCTCATACTCGAAGTCAGTAGTCGCAGTCCGTTGTAAGGTATGCGTTCTTTGCTTTTCAACGTGCGACTTAACAACATGTGTTGATCCAAGTTCTTGAGCAAACCCTCGGATACTGGATACCATCAAACCCAGGATGATGATACCTCCAACCTAAGGGAGAAGCATCAGACACGTGTCATGCAAACAATCGATCTACAAAGTTGCGCACCGAATACGGGAAGACTAAGCCTCGTCCAACGTCGTTTGTAGGGTAGAAGTCACCAAATCCTACTGTTAGAACCGTGACATCACAAAAATACAACTAGCGCCATTAGTCCAAGAGAACCGTTTGGATCTGGGCGACGGAAGACGAACTGAGTCCACAAAAGACCAACCCTCTGCTTTGGCGAACACCGCAGCGCCACCGGCAAGCCAAACAAAGAACATCATGGTTTGGAGTATCAAATTGCGCTGATCATCGGACAGCTCAAAATGCTGAGGATAATGGCCAAGGAAGTACCCCAGCATGTTCAACATGAGGATCATCGATGAAACGAGGTAAAGAATTGCAGCGATGACAGCGTGCCAGAAGCCTTGGCTATAAGTCTGTTCTGGGCGATGGGGAGGCACGTATTCGTCCATGCATGCGGTAATAGCAATGAGCTAGCTAGAGCCGTTAGCCATTGATATGCCTGCGTCATTGATACCAAATGTCATAATTGCATTCAGACGCCACCCGACGAGCGACTGAGAGGAATAACGTGGCGTAAACGGAATAGCTGAAGAAGACGGCATGATGACTGTATGCAGGTGAATTGGGAAGATCTGACGTACAATTCCTGTTGCGAAGTACCAAAGAATTATAGTGACGGGTAAAGCGACTATGTAGCGTATACGCCTGGTGAAATTGAAAAGAAGAAAGATATTGCCAACGAAGCCACAAGCCAGAGAAGCACCGTTAAGTCCTAAGCACCATCTGGGGTCTGGAAAGCCCGTTGAGACTGCATCAACGCCAGGATTGGCCGGGTCGTAGTCATTCCTCCACGATGTAACCAGAGCGGCAATGGACATGACATTGGCAAGCGGCCCGGTGGTAGCCGCGAGAAGGGGTATAGCAGTAGAGCAGAACCACCAGTCTTGTGGTTGCCCATCGTCTTCATCAGGTCTCAGATGGAATCTCCACTTCTGCCTCCCCAACATTTCTGGGGCCTGAGGGTTGGTTGTCGTGCGCTGTAGTACGCTTGTAGAAGCGTCTGTTGTGTCTGAACTTACGGGAAGGGACTCGCTGTTGCCCATCTCATCCTGTTATCACGAAGCTTTGATATGAACCATATTCGCGAAACGTTACTTTCCAACAGCGATAAGGCGAAGCGTGGCCTGGAAAAAAGACAACTTGGAGACGGTTCTTATCGCTAGCATAACATGACGAGGGGGGTTATTCTCTATTTATATAGCTGCTTGTGGGCAGAGGGTATATACCTAGCGGGAAAAAGAGGAGGGGGAGGAGTTGGCAGGGATTGAAGAGAAATCTCCGAGGGATAAGATACCCGTCCGGAAGGTTATGTAATTTGAGCTCAAGCATGCGGGTCCATCGAGGGCCGCCTAATCCGATAAGCAAGCGAGCCTCGGAGGTATGGTCTGTGGGTAAGTATTACCTTGTGCTTATCCACGGCACTTACAGTTACGGCTGCAGTATCTAATAGTACACAGTGTACTTGCAGCCACACACGTGATATATACTGGCTGGAAAGTTTTCCTCGACTCCAGCGACCCTCCAGATTTTCAGCTGAGACACACGTATCTTTAGAGTATGTAATCCTACATCAAGCGATGATAGTAGGAGCAGATATCCATCTCGCTTCTTCCGTTCACTTCTGAATTCACCAAAACGTAACCATCTATTATTCGTCATTAGAATCAGCACCAATTATGGGTTGTCAGGAAGCTTTCGAAGTAAAACCTTTTCCGTGGCACTTGGGAGCATTTGACGCGCATTGTCATCCTACCGACACTCCTCCTTCACTCGACAATATTGCAGGCATGAAAGCTCGAGCATTAATTATCATGGCGACCAGGGTGCAAGATCAGTGGTTAGTAGCTGATTTTGCCGATAAGCTGGGAGTCACCGAAGACGCAATCCCAGTCCTGGAATCTACAAACCGATGTGAGAAATCGAAAGGTTACGTGATCCCCGCCTTCGGTTGGCATCCATGGTTTTCTCATCAGATTTTCATTGATGAAAAAGCCGGAACTCCTTGTAAACTCGATCACTACCGCAGGGCCATCTCGCCCTCACCAGAAAACGATGAATTTATCACTACACTCCCTGATCCTCAACCACTTTCGGCTCTGCTTGATCAGACTCGCAGTTACCTACAAAAATACCCGTTCGCGGTTGTAGGCGAAATTGGACTCGATCGTGCGTTCCGTATCCCTGGGTACGAGATGGCAGACAATGGATATGAGAGGGATCCAGCTCTGACTCCAGGTGGAAGAGAGGGTCGACGACTGTCACCTTACCGCGTTGATATGCAGCATCAACGGAGAATTTTAAAGGCGCAACTCGATCTTGCAGCAGAAATGCAAAGAGCTGTGTCTATCCATGGCGTAGCTGCACATGGAGTAGTCTTCGAGACTCTGAAAGAAACCTGGCGTGGGCATGAGAGACAAACTCTCAGCAAGCGCGAAAGGAAACGAAGAGCAAGTGTTGATGCAGCACACCGGTTGGAAGAAAAGATGGAAGCAGGTGAGCCGAGCTCAGACGCAGGTGATTTAAAGCCGTTTCCTCCCCGAATATGCCTTCATTCCTACTCTGGGCCCGCAGATACTATGAAGCAATACCTTCATCCATCAGTACCTACCCTTATTTTCTTCTCCTTTTCTCGCCTTGTCAACTTTTCTTCTACCTCAGGCAAGGCCGTCGCTGCCATCCAAGCCGTGCCTGATGACAGAATACTCGCCGAAAGTGATTTACATGCCGCTGGAGAGAAGATGGATGACTTATTAGAGGATGTTGTTCGAAAAATCTGTCAAATAAAGGGTTGGACGTTGGAGGAAGGCGTGAAGCAATTACGATTGAATTGGCTGCACTACGTGTTTGGAAAGAGATCAGAGAATGGAAATGGCAATGAACAAGCTGAGCTCATTCAAGAGATGAAATCAGCTTAACGCATGTTGCTGCGAGCTTGCCTTTCGTCTGGCCAAGGACGATCTTAGCTCGGAGTATCCTAGGTTAAAAACCAGCACTCTCTCATCGAATCCCTTTTAAAGGTCCATATCCCTATGAATAGATCCGAATAACCTCAGTCTAAGATCTTGGGCGCTCTACCGACAAGGAAGTGAAAAACGATACATCGGGCAGCTAAGATGGCATTGAGGACAATCTTTTCCATAAGCAGAGCCGGTCTTCGAGTAGGACGTGAAAAAGGGGCAGAGTGAAAGGTGGCTGCTTTAAGACTCGAAGCCCAAGACGACACGTTGCGTCGTTGAGCCATTCGGAATATGTTGTGACTACGGCGTGAAAGTCCTTAATGTATGGAACAGTTATCAATGCAGACTCTTCTTTTGTGACATATGCCTAGGAGCGGAGAGAAACCGGTTGTCAAGTGCCGCTTCTATCAAAGATATTTGAAGCAATTGTTCATCTTTGTTTTTTTTCACCAAGAACATCTCTGCAGAGAGTAGAGACAACTGCATCGTTCACTATGCTTCGATGCCCCTCTTAGGATCAAGGATTTCCAGTTGCCCGAACAACCACACCGACCGGAGTGCGGAATATCCGTAGACAGGTGACGTGCTGGCCGCATCTCGATATGGTCCCCTACTTGCGCCAACGCGTAAGTCAAGAATCAATGGTCTTATGCCAAGATACCCCATTTAGTCCGTTTGTACCGACCCGATCCCTTCATGCTTCGACCTGACCATAGGAGTTGAACACTCAAAACAGTCGCATCTATACAGGCGTCTCCGCTATCTGGTGCTAGACTCAAACCGTTTACTCTGTTCTTTTCGCGCACCGAAAATCTGGGCGGTCAAGATCCGATCCAGTCCAGGCCTTTTCTTGACACGATCACTCTGATGCAGCTCGCTAATTTCAAGGTCAGCGTTTCTCTTCTGAGAAAGAAAAGCGAGCTCCAAGACACCCCTGAGGAGTGAAAACTGTCAAGATGGGACCCAGGACTGCGAATCAGGTCGGAAATTGGGAATGATTTAACAGAAATCATTGCTTACTAATATGGGTCTTTCGGTATCACTGCCTCTTCAGTCTCCATGTGATTGATGCGATATTTACGGCTGTTTCTCACTCAATATCAAGCTGCTCAACATTGAGCCTGTCCTCACGGATCAGTGGAGCGGCATCCGTATCCTTTTTGCGCGTTCGAGGGTTTTGATCTCCTTTCTCAGTAGACTTGGCGTTTCTTTGAGTTCTGGCAGCCTTGACTATTGAGTTAGGTCTAAGTCTCCCTCCGCTGAGGTTGCTCCAAAGCTCGTCATGTCCTGATGCGCTGGCTTGATCCCTTTCCCTATCGCTTCTTGTGATTCATACGTTGTGAGTCCGACATCTCGCTGTTACAGGGGACAGACGATGGCGAAAAAAAAGCTGTCGGTTACTTCATTTGTGCGAGGATGTGTCGCAGCGTTGTCCCAATGGATGTTCGTGATAACAGCATCCCTCGTCTTCGGTTGGATCCTCGAACAGGCTGCCTCCAGCTCCAGCCTTGATTGCATTGACCACGTCGATTGCAAAATCCGGGCTTCCCTCGAAGCACTGTCTGTAGGTACTCGCATCGCTCTCGCTTTCGGGGTCCATTATCTGCCGTGCAGCGATCTTACTAATGAGCTTACGAAACGGCGATGACGGAGGCGTTTTATCATAGACAGGCTTCATTTCTTCAGGCCCAGGCACTAAACCAGCTTCGTTACACCCTTTTCTGAATTGATCGATGGCTAGATTCTTGAGCTGGGGGAGGTTGATTTTGTCGCAAAGTATGTAGAGCTGCTGGCAAACATCTGCAAAATCCCATTTCTTGTCCATCGGCATATCGCTGACGTTGTCAATCTTCCCTTGGTATAGCCACTTGATCAAAAGTGCAAAAGCTCTTGGGTCGTCATCAAAAAGCTCGACGGAGACATCTTTTCCCCCTTTCCTCAGATTCACATGCTCGATCTGTTTTTGAAACCATGTTGAATGATGGCAAAGAATGTTGCGGTGGAGTGACCAATGGCGCCTGCTTTTGCCGACGTAGATATCCATGGTCGAGCCTGACAGAAGTCTGAGACACAAAAGTTAATCAAGCAACATGAGGCACTCGGAAACTGTGAATGGGAGACTAACTCTGCGAAAGTCTTTGCTGTGGTTTCACCTATATCGGTCACTGCCATGCGAAAGGGGCCTTTCTGCTCGTAGGCAAAATCGCAGTAATGAATGTGCAAGGATTCGATGGAGGAGTGGCCTATTGGAGGAGGTGTATATGGTGGAGTATCCATGGACTAGGCCGATATTAAGTCGTGAATGCTACAGTGAAATACCAGACTGTGCGATGCACTGGGAGTATTCGCCAACTGCGGGCAGCGATGGCATTGTATTGCGAGATGCGAAAGCCACAGGCCCACAGCGGAAGCGGGACCTTAGGTACATACTTAGCGCGACGTTAGTCACGTCTTTGCGAATTAGTACGCGTTTCTCCTCATGCACATCTACAGAGGAAACGGCTATCGAGTGACCTTAGTAAAACTCAACTATTCTTCCAATTCAACTATTCTTCCTTGCTTGTGACATACAATGTCTCTATTATCCTCACCCATAAGTTATCCATCATGCTCATCACCTCCCCTCATATTGGAAAAGCGTAAAAGACAGCATGAGCTTGAAACGCCCTTTCAGGTAAAGAGGAAGGCTCTGAACGCGAAGGATAAAGATATGGCGAGAGTTGAGTCCCCAATAATTGCATTCGATGCCCGTGACACATTGTCACTAAAAGCTCCGATACTGGACATGGCATCGGCAAGGTTACAAGGTCCTTTCGCCCAAGATGACGATGACGACGACGACAATGATGAAGGCATGGCAAACAGAGGTATCGTGCTTGGTTCCTTTGAAAGTGAAAACCCAAAGACCAAAATTTGGGCACGAACTTTCGAATCTACCCCAGCCAGAACAGACCATTTTTGGCAGCAACCTCCCTCCCATCGAGCGCCTCAAGCGAAGACATCATCGGGCAAGACCCTCAAACTCCATTTGAAGAAAGCACACGCTCCGACGGCATACGAACAGATCGTTGCAGAGAGATCTAATACTGCACCTGGCAAGGCAACCAAGAGCTATTATGGAATTGATGTTCACAAACTGCTCGATGAGGCGGTCAAGGATGCCAAGAATGAGATACGCGAGAACGGCGACGCGCAACGTCCATCGATGGAAGCGCCAATGCCTGGCAAACCCTTCAAGAAAGGTCGAACGATGCTGTGGACGGAGAAATATCGTGCCAGAAAATTCACGGATCTTGTGGGCGACGAGCGTACACATCGCGACGTTCTGCGGTGGCTTAAAGGCTGGGATTCACTTGTCTTTCCAGGTACAAGTAGACTGAAACCAAAGTCAAGATTAATGGAGAGCGAAGCAGATACGCAACAGCAACGGAAGATACTTGTGCTTACAGGACCTCCTGGTCTGGGTAAGACCACACTCGCACATGTTTGTGCAAGACAAGCTGGCTATGAGGTAGTAGAGATCAACGCCAGTGATGAGAGGAACCGTGACGTTGTCAAGGGACGAATAAAAGACTGCGTGGGTACCGAAAATGTCAAGGGTATCAACGTTAAGGATGCTGCAGGTACTACTCGCAAGGCTGGAAGACCGGTCTGTGTTATCGTTGACGAGGTTGACGGTGTAGTTGGTGGGAGCAGCGGTGGAGGTGAAGGCGGATTCATAAAGGCCTTGATCGATTTAGTCACCCTTGATCAGAAGAACTCGAAGGTACTCGCATCTACATCAGCCAATTTAGTCAGATCAATAAGGAAAGGCGAGAGATTTCGACTTTTGCGGCCGATGATCCTGATCTGTAATGATATCTATCATCCCGCTCTAAGGCATCTTCGTGCTTCCAACACGGCAGAAATCATTCATATTAGGAGGCCACCACTCGACAAGGTCGTAGCCAGACTCAAATCAGTGTTCGACAAGGAGGGTGTTGCATATGACTCTGACGGTGTACGAAGGCTTTGTGAGGCAACCTGGGGTCTCAGCGACAGAAGAGAGTCTCGGACGACCTCCAGTGGTACAGGTGAAGGTGACATGCGAGGCATACTAGTGATCAGCGAATGGGTGGCAGCGAAGTTGCGAGGGTCTACCGGGGAAACGCCTCGACTGACGAAGAAGTGGGTAGATGAGCATATGCTTGCAAACCCATCACATGAGGGAGGCGGAGGTCGAGGGCTGGGTCGTGGTGGCGCTAAAGAAATCGTGGAGCGGGTCTTCCTAGATGGTGCAGGGTTTCCCAAACATGCCTGGGCAGCATTAAAGGATGTTTGCAAAGTACAGAACGGGGACTTTCTGGGAGTATCAGAGCTTGCGAAGCACACAGCCATGACTCAACTGCGGGACGCTATTGACACGTGTGGCGAGAGCGACCGCATTTTGGTTGACTGCTTTACTGCCTACCCCTCGCGTTCTTTTCAAGATGATACATTCCTAACAAAACCTAACGCTGCACACGAGTGGCTGCACTTTCACGATCGATTATCTTCGAGGGTGTATGGGGGTCAGGAATGGGAGCTTGGACCATATCTTTCGCAATCAGCCCTTGGGTTCCACCATCTGTTCGCTTCTCCTGCTAACCATTCATGGGCCGACCAGAAACGTTGGGATGATGACGACGAGCCGCTTCCTTTCTCCGGTCCTCGAGCAGACTATCTGGCCTCTGAAGCCTTGAAGCAGAATAGGGTCGTCCTGCTCGCCCTTCAGTCTTCTTTGTCATCCCAAATGATTCGCTCCTTTAGATCCGCCGAAGACATCTCGACTGCTCTCATCCCAAGTCTTGCCAGGATGCTGACGCCGGATGTCAAGCCCATTGTCGTGGGTGGGAGCGGCGACCAAAGAGGTGTAGTGAGCGTTCGAAAGGAGGGAGAGCGAGAAATGATCCAACGTGCTGTTGGCGTCATGGGCGCTGTTGGCGTCACGCTTGAACGAGTCAGGGTCGACATAAGTCAAAGTGGCATTAGCAGCCACGTATATCGCATGGAACCGTAAATTAGCCAAGGCCATGATCTTGATGAAACATTCACTGACGTGTGTCTACAGGCCTTTGGACAATTTAGCTGTCTTTCAAACTGCCGGTCAAAGCGTTTCATCGACAGCTCCAATGAGATACGCGATCCGTCAAGTTCTTGACCAGGAGTATCAGAAGTTCCTACTGCAGCAACGTGCTGACGCTCGTCAAGCTAGACACCAGGCTCGCGGCGGCCTTGGTTCTGAGGCTGATCTCCGAATCGAAGACAAAGGAAACGCGAGCGCCAAGCAAGATGAAGTGAGATTAGAGCACGTAGCAGTCAAGCGTGACTTCTTTGGGAGGATTGTTGATCTAGCTCTACCCATGGCAAAGGGCCACTCCCGTCCGAGCGAGAGTGACGAATCACAGAATTCACAGTCAGATGAGGAAATAAATGTTTGGGTGAGTTATCACGAAGGTTTCTCAAATGCGGTCAGGAAACCCATCACGCTCGACGAGCTGATGCGAGGGTTTTGAATCAACGTTCTAACAATGGTCATGAACAAGCGAGAACTCGATAGGAGAAAGATAGCTTGCCCTGCATAATCTAAGATGTAGGGAATTAAATCCCATTATTTCCTGTGTGGAGATCTACCGTAGAAGAGAAGGAATGTTGACAGCGTGCAAATGTGGTGGCTACTAGTGACTGTGAAAGCACAATCTAGGCAAACATAGCCACAGCCAGTGGATCTCGTGATTCTCCTGAGAGCTCTAAAGTCAGCCTTATCATTTCTAACCGAACACTAGAGTCATGGAGTACGTTTCCGAAGTACGGAGTAAGGGAACCTCGGAACAAAACTCGGGGCTCTCGAACACACTTCGGTGAGCAGGATTCATGGCTGGGAAACATTTACGGGATCCATTCCACCCTTCGCCATTTTACGGCTTGATGCCTTGAACAATGCTCTCTTCATCTGCGTGGCAATGTCTCTGATGGTAGGGCCGCTGTTCAATGCCCCTGCGGAGCTGGTAGACATCACGGTGTTCGAAAACGGAACTGCGGCAGAGGTATGAACTGAAACTCCAGGAATTAGACACTTGTTGTGATCGTGCTTTCCCCAATAGCGAACGGAGTGGTAGATAGTCCTGCTGAGGTGGAAGAGGATGTAGAATAACAGTTTGCCTCAAGATAGTATGGGCCGGCAGCTGTCGGGCGTTTCAGTGCGGTGTAAGTCGGTTGAGAAGTGGGAAGGCTTGCGTTGAGGGTATTGATGATCGTGTGATCACGGTTCATGATTCCAATCAGAGCAGATCATGCTCATTCAGGTCTTCTTGCCGGGCTCCGAGGCCAGGAGAGGGAGCACACATGGAGTCAAAACTAGACTCGATGCTATGAGACGGAGAATCATTCTCATCCTAGTGAGAGTATTCCTGATCCTGGTCGGAAATAATATCAGTCGTGCTAGAGCTAATCTTTTTCAGTCTTGAAATACTCACGGTCGAGTATTCGTTGCTGAGTAAAGCCGCTTCTAAGTTGGCAGACACGGTAAGATAGAAATGGTCAAGCTGCGTCTGAATATCGAAAAGGAAGCTCGTTGCACGCCAGTCCATACCTGACCGAATTGATTCTGAAAGTGCAAGGTCAAACAGAGGCTCACCAAGATCAAATATCCTGATGTCTTGACTGATTGTATTTTGGGACAAACGGTGAAAACGTGAACGGTAAGACAGTTTATGGAATGGTGGGCTTGTGTATAAAAAGCGCTAACAAACTTACTGACACGGTTTTGTTCCATTTTCTCGGCGATATGGAGTACAGGCTAGCGAAAGCAATATGTGTTGAAGCAAGGTGAAGGACAATGTTATTGAACGTTATGCTAAAGAATTTAACCGGAAGATCTGCGACAAAACAATATGCCAGTAGCAAATCACGCTGTTTACATTTTGCTAAATTATCACTCATATCTCAATCACTGCAAGTTGCATTGTGCGTCTATTTCCCAACCCCTCTAGCCTTATGGTCATTTCATGTTTCTTCTTTCCCAGAAGACTTTAATATTTGGCAGCATTCACACTTATGCTCCGTTGCCCCAGCCCTTGGTGCTGGCAGCGATTCACAAATTTTCGGAATCATAATTAGGGCGACAAATTTGGCACGTCAACATATTCATCATAGCATTCTTTCAAGCCTCAATAGCACTGGCGTATGCACATATCAGGCATTGGAACGGTGGCAAATGTCAAGGCGAATGTGTAAAGTCTTTGTCACAAAGCTAAGGTAAATGGCTAGGCAGGACTGCATGAGCTGGTTTTAAATTATTAGTAGCAATCTCCCTAAAATTTGAGTTGAATTTTGATTACAGAAGACGCAGTAATTGACTTGTAGTCGATACTTTAAGTAAGTAGTCCGTCCGTCTAAGGCGCTTTAGGCGGCAAATTACGCCTACCTCGGCAAAGTCACCCGCCTTGAGCATTACATACCACACAAAGCAGTTCTTATTTGCTCCCTACTTTCCAGCTCCAGAGCATGCTTAGCTTACTCTACGTACTGCTCTCCCCAATTCTGTTGTTCATTTCAGTTCCCCTCTCATTATTCGCTGCTCTAACAACCACACTAGCCTTCTCTACTCTAGTATTTCGCGCTCTTCTTGTATATGCTGAGCTCGGTGCCGTGTTGATACGGAATCAATTCGTTAGTCAACATGGAAACGAAAAGAATCAAATTACTACAAAGGCGCCCCCAACCACTTTTGAGGTAAAACAGCCGCGGCACAAGAGTAGGAGAAGCAGTGCAGGTAGTGGATCCAATGGTGGATCCACAACGCCTAGAGTTCCGGATGCTGGTTACAGCGTTTACAGCAGTGGTGGAGGGGTACGCGACTTTGAAGGGGTTGGGGGTTGGTACGTCAATTCGGAATTCATAAGTCCTTCTCATATGAGCTCTGAGACATGCCTTGGGAGAATCTACTCCCTAGAATTGTTTCAAGGCTCGCTGTTAACCCTTCAGATAAGCAAGACTGACTCTGCATTTATGATACAGGAGGGTCCCAGGCACAGATGATGAAGATGCGGTATGGACGTCCATGAATTCTCGACTTGAATTGCCAGCAATGGTCGATGGCCGTCGCGGTAATCATCACCTCTCAAGAACCTCCGGTAGCCTCACAAACGTGTCTCTTCCCCTCAAATCGCCTGTTCGATCTCGAGCTAGGACCCCTACAAGTATTGGAGTAGGAGAGAGCACTAGTCTTGAAGAATTCTTTGCCAGCTGTGAACCCTCAAAGTCGACGACCACTTTGGATGGGGCAAACATCGGAAAGGCTCTTTTACATCACAAACCCTTGAATTCTTCCTCTGGGTCTTCTCAAGGGTCAAATGGCGCGTAGAATCACTGACACAATCATTCTGCCTACTGATAATAAGACCGTCGACTATCCGTACAGCGCAATGCGAGAAATTCTGGTCTACCAAGACGCCTTTACCGAATGCACCAAAGCACCCGTGTTTTGGTTTATAGCGACGCATACAGATCGAATGCCCGAATTCCACCAGATTCTGGTAAAGGACCGGACTGCTTTGCTTCCGAAACCACTATACCTGCCTTTCACGACATGAAATATCCTCCATTTCTTTTCGCATGACATGATTGAATTCAGAGAAGCCGTCCAGATATACTGCTCCGGAGAGTCCCTAGTCAGCGTCTGCTCTCCAATGCAGCAACTTGAATCAAGGGATGAACCTAGAGTGAAAAGATGAATCCACCAACTATGGCACCAACTCAAAGATTGAATGCCAAATATACGTACCATGGTGGCCAGCTTTCTTAATTATCAGCACCTTAGCCGAGCCATTATCAGCCTTGTTATCATCGGCAGACGCCGTCTTCAATATCTTTGCCTTCTCCTCCTTTATCTTCTGCTCAGCAGCGTAGCCACCTGCTACATCCATCCAATCATTCTCTCCGTACATGAGGACGATCGGAATACCATTCTCTCGCTTGCGTGCCGCCGATTCGACACTGGAGGACGTCGATCCATCCGGTTGCAGGTATTGCCGGCCGACGCCTTGAATGCGCCGTATGAGGGGACTTCGGGCAAATGCGCCGGGTGCCAGTATGTACGCCAGGGCATACTCTCCACTACCTCGCTGCCTGAATAGTGAGTACGCGTAACTGTGGAGAGCCTGAGCTTCTTCTGTCCCCAAGTGAGAGAACCGTCGAGACGTCCAGCCTGAAACGAAACGTGGGCCCAACGGGCCGGACCAGCGAACCAAGCTGAACGGAGAGATATTCGCGTCCCACAGATAGGTCAGCCATTTAGGCAGCGGTTTCCTGTTGGGGGTAGGCGGCGTATTGTCTCTAGTCTTGCTGGTGTCCCGTCCTTTCGACCTGGCATTAAGAAAATTGTTATTATCGCCTTGCTTCGCGGATTCTGGTATCTTGCGATTTGAGCTGCTTTTCACATCTTCTTGTTGATCTTGGGTGAACTCATTGGTTAGGGTGGATTCAGGAGGTTCCGGCATCTCAGCATTCACCGCGTAAGGATCCTCGGGTATCCCAACGGGTGAGGCTAGAACCAATTTGTTTAGATGTCCAGGGTATTTCAAAGCATAGGCAACGGACATATAACCTCCTAAAGAGTGACCGACAAGGGTGAATTTGTCAATATTTCTTTGCACCCGCCATTCCTCTAAAGCATCGATAAACCAGTCTTCTGCCTCAGTGATGCACTTTTGCCGGTCTTTGGAGTGTAGTTTGAACGGTGGTCTACTACTTCGACCCATACCAAGGAGATCAAGAGCATACACTTTCCACCCTTTGACTCTACTCAATCCTTCAAAATTCTTATAGAAGAAACCAAGCCCTGCACCATAGCCATGGAGGATGACCAAGTTCTGGTCAATGTCTTCGCCCGTGCGTTCCACGGAGAATTCGTTGAGAGCTCGATTGTTTCCACTCAACTTCACCAGTGTCGAATGCCATTGTCGGGGACCGTACGGATCCCTATCGGAATGCGTCTGGACAGCCGAGGCCTTGTCAGCACTATTGTCCGAGAAGGATGCGTTTGCTGGAGTGTCGGACGGTAACATTTTTCCGGTTTGTGTGTGAGTCGGAGGCTGCTTTAGATACGGGATGTATGACAAAACAGTATGTTCGGCTTTGGCAGCCGGTATATTTGCCCACTGTGCCGCATCAGCAAATGTATCTTCCTCCCTTGAAACGTTCTACCAACCCATTGACTGAAACCTTCTTTATAGCCTAATGGAAAATACCCACCCATCCTTCCCGTCCTATTTGTCTCAGTAGGGGTATTGCTTGCTTCATTACGTTGGGAGGCCAAAGGACTGTGCTTTGAGCTTGATCGTACACCATCATCACCGCCATTGGCGGTGGCGGTAGACATGATCGCAGTGTGTTGCAAGCCGTTTGGTTGCACGGTATTGGTTGCGCTATAGAGGACGACGGACTGAGAGAGGATTGCGTGCAGGAAACGCTTCTTAATGAACAATTCCGGACTGAGCTTAATGGAGACCAACTTCAGTGAAGACAGCTTGGTAGAGTCTACTTGTCCAATTAATCTTCGTGAATCATAGAGGCTCAATCTCAACAACAGAACATGTAATTCTCAGGGGTTTGCGTAGGTATGATGTTCGAAGTCTACTTCCTTTCCGTGTTCTCAGTCCACCATAAACACTTGGAAATATATAAGCAGGATAAATGATAAGCAATGAGGCGTAAATCTTATCCGACGAAGGTTGAAAAGGTTTCGTTCATTGACAGCATTGCTATGTTCATTGCAACTTTGAGGATTGGCTACACGTGGTTAGCGTCGTGGTGAGCTACTAGTGTACGTATCAACAAGCCAATACCAAAGCAACCGTGTTTTCTCTCTTTTTCCGCACTCTGGCCGATTCGCAATGATCTTGGACTGGTCATGATGGGAAGAATGGTCGCAGCTGCCGAAATGATGTTGCCCTTTATCAAGTGGTGGGATGACATCAGTCGGTGACCTTCTTCGACCATGTCCGACTCTAAGCTCGACCAAATTGTCAAAGGCGCTCCTCCGCCGGGCATTTCTGTACCTACCGTCAGCCCCAGGTCATCTTCACCAGGTTCATCCGAAAAGAAACCCGATACGAGAGGCTCTCCTTCGCCTCCTCCAATAGCAGCTGCCGACCCTGTCGCGACGCTTCCTTCTTCACCTCCGCAAATATATCTCAACCTTCTCATCGTCGAGGCTTCACTGCGTTCTCAATTCCTAACCCTGCGTGCTCGTAGGAGGCAAAATACATTTTTCATACTCCTACTCTTGATCTGGACTGCTGGCTTCTCATATCTCCTGTTCCTGCATCCCCGCGAAGATGGAAGCGGGGTGGGTGGCTCCGTCTACTGGGTCGTCGAGATGGGGGAGAAGGTTGCGTTGATGGGAGGGATAGTCACTGCCATTCTAATATGGGGCACTGGCCAATGGGATCGTGGAGTGAGATGGCCACGGCGATGGGTAGGCGTTACAAACCGAGGTCTAAGAAGTTTGAACGCAAAGATCGTTGTCATTAAAGGGCCCTGGTGGAAGGAGATATTTGGTCATCTTTCCTTTATGTTTCCCTATTCCTCTTTCTTCCCCACTCAAGGATCTTCTTATCATTACATAGATCATGTCACCGAGAAAAATAGCTCCAGTGGCATCCAATCCGTGTTCGAAGAGGAAGACGGTGAGCTAAGAGAGGAAGATCTCGCACCAGGAGGTGACTACATCAAACTTTTACTCCTGCCTAAACCCTTCTCACCGGATTTTCGCATGAACTGGGAGATATATCGGCTGGAATACTGGGAGAAGGAGAATGAAAGACGAGCACATTTACGACAGCTGCTGCAGAAGAGTGAGAGAGAGCAGGCACGAAAGTATGGCGGCTGGTTCTGGTGGTTAGGGTGGCGAGGACGCAGGAGGGTGAAGAACACAAGTTGGAAGGGCGATGTCGAAAAAAGTGCGCACAGGCATCAGTTCGAAAAGGAAGCGAAAAGACATCCTATCATTAGGTCGGACTCCCATTCGCGAACCACATCTCGCAGCAGTACCCCATCAAACGTTGAAAGGGAGGAGCGGCCTACTCGGACACGACGAGGCAGCGCTACTGCGAGTGCCAGTGAACGGAGAAGAAAGGCAACCAGATCTTCTACATCTGTGGAAAACAGCCACGTCTCCAAGCTCACCCCCGTTAGTCGCCCAGCTTAGTCCGCTATTGATGTCTCAGCCTAGTCTAGATCTTTGAAGAAAAAGTGAAAGCTGTTGCGACTCCATAGCTTTATGACATAGTATCAGCAACTGTGTACGACCTTTCGATAGCATGGCAAGTGTGAAGCTGAACAAATGGAGCTAAATCTTTGCAGATTCATGAATCTTGTATACTGAACAGCAACAGCAGAGCGAGAAATTAGTGTATTGCCTAAACAGCATTGTTCTATCTCTACCCTTGATTTGCGCTACGCATCGTACGTCGACTCAATTTAGTTACTATCTATACAATAACAGGTAGCAAGAGCTTTGAAGTAGTTTTGTCTGAAAGTTTTTAGGATTTAAATCCTCTAATTACTTGACACAGGATGGTCCTAATAGTAGTAAGAATAGAGTTATTCTTTTAGTATTCTATGAACGGGGCGAATATCAAAGTATAAGGATATCAATAGTACCAAGTCCAATTCATAGTAGTAGCCCGGCGCTTAGGACTTAGTATATATTTTATATATAACTCTACTATACTTAGAACGAAATTAATTAAGTATTCTACTATTAACTTTTAATAGATTATAAGCTTAGATTATAGAATATCTTTTAATAGTACTATAATCTTTAAGCTATCTACTAGCTTAATTAAGATATTCTAATTAGACTAGAAGCTCGAATACGCTAGCTATATAATTACGAAATATATATACTATAAATAGCTAGCGCTATACTATAATAAGAATATATCTATACTAGCTATTTAAAGAATTTCTAGCTAAAAGAAAGATATAGAAATAGATTTAACTATAAAATTTAGTAAAGATACTAGAACTATATACTACTAGTTATAGAGAATAATTAAAATAACTAATATTATTCTATCTATATATTACGCTTAATAGACGTTTACTTATTACGTAATAAGTCTATAAGAAGTAAATCTTACTTACTTTAATAATTATAAGATTAGAAGACTTTAAACTATTAATTTCTATTTAACGTAATATCTTCTTAAGCTACTAAATTATTTACTTAAACTTTAAATAAGATCTTTACGCTATTTAAATTAATTCTAATATATTTTAATAGTTAAAGAACTTAGTACTTAATTATAATCTTAGCTTAATATACTTTAGCTATTAAAGAAATACTTTATTATAACTAATTTTTAATATATCTTAAAATTAAAGAACTTACTAATTATAAGACGCTACTTAAATATTAGGAAGTAGACGTTAGATTAGAATAATATATAGATATTTAATATAAATAGAATTCTAACTATAAAGAAAAAGAAGTATTCTAGCTAGAAGAATAATAAGTAGTTATAAATAGTACTAAGGCGCTAGCCGTATTAGAATAGCCTAGTACGAAGAAGACTAGATAAGAACTAATAGAAAAGATCTAGCTAAACTATAATACTATTCTCTCTTCTAAATACGATTACGTTCTTATAGCTAGGTCTCTTCGACTAGCGATAATATAGTATACAAGTATAGACCTATAAATTAAATTTATAGAAGTTAATTTAAACTACTAGCTATTAAGAAGATTCTACTAAATAGGGCTAAATTTAGATATAAGTAATATTTACTCTTCTGTTATAATTAAAGAAATATATATATATTAAATACTTTATAAGTACTTAAGAAGAATTAATTAAATAGAATTAAATTTAAATATAAGTAATAATCTTTCTCTACTTTAATAAGTACTCTATTAAATACTCTAATAAGTACTTCTAATAAGTACTTATTAGCTTCTAATAAGTACTCTATTAAGTACTCTATTAAGTGCTTTAATAAGTACTTATTAGCTTTTAATTAGTACTTTTAATAAGTACTCTATTAAGTACTCTATTAAGTACTTCTAATAGATCGTAACTTATAGATCTTCTCTTAATATAAGATACTAGAGAGCGAGACCGCGTTTTTACTAATAATAGCCTAGTTTTTAATTAATTTCTCTATAATATCGCGTTAGTTTAAATCTTAATTAAGAGGGAAATATATATCTAACTAAGTAGATTACTAGGTATCTAACTAATATATTAATTTATTATAAGAGGATAGAGAGCGAGATTATATTCTTATTATAGATAACTATATTCTTACTAGTATAACTATCTTTTTTCTTTATAGTCTTCTTCTTAATTACTAAGTAGATTACTAAGTATTTAACTAATATATTAGTTTTCTTATAAAGATAAAGAGTAAGATTATATTCTTATTATAGATAATTATATTCTTATTAATATAGCTACCTTTCTTCTTTATAGTCTTCTTCTTAATTACTAAGTAGATTACTAAGTATCTAACTAATATATTAGTTTTCTTATAAGAATAGAGAGTAAGATTATATTCTTATTATAAATAGCTATATTTTTACTAATATAGCTATCTTTCTTCTCTATAGTCTTCTCTTTAATTACTAAGTAGATTATTAGATATCTAACTAATAGTTTAGTATTTAGCTAACGCGTTAGTTTTCTTATAAGAATAGAGAGTAAGATTATATTCTTATTATAAATAGTTATATTCTTATTAGTATAGCTATCTTTCTTTTTTATATTCTTCTTTTTAAATAATAAGTAGATAGTTAGATTTCTAGCTACGTATTAGATAAATAAGAAATAAGAATTAAACGCGAGATAATTATTTATTTATATTAAGACGCTAAGTAAGCGGCCGACTAAGTAGACTCTAACTTTTAAACTTATTATAAATTATTAATATAAGGTTAAATCTTACGCTTATTAATTCGTTAAAAAGCGTATAATAAGATCTATAATTTCTAAAAGTTTTAGTAAATTATATACTAAGAGATAAAAGTTATTAGAGGTATAAAAATATTATATAAAAAATATTAATAAGAGAACTCGAGAGACCTAGCGAGCTAAGTAAGTATATCTTATTAAAAAGCGTAATAACTTTAAAGTTATTATTAGCTATATATATAAAATTAAGGTATTTTAGTAGCCTTAGCGTTTAAGTTTTTATATATATTAATATATAAAGATAGAGATAGAACTAGTATATTTATTATAGATAACTAATTTCTTCTTTTTCTAATTACTATAATTAAGCGTTTAAGCGCTATAAGAAATTATAAAAAAGAATATATAAATATAATAATAAAAAGTCTAAATAATAAATTTTTAAAATTAAAATTAAAATAAATATTTAAGTATCTAGTAATTACTTTAAATATAGAAAATATAAAGTAGTATATAAAAAAGATATATCGCTATTTAGTATTAAAAATAGTATATCGCGATAAGAGTATTATAAAGTATTTAAGAGAGTTAATTATAGTATTAAAAGAACTTTATAATAATCTATAAAAGAAGATATAAATAGCGATATAGATAAATATTTTAAGACTTTAAAAGCTAGATTTTAAGTTATAAGTAGAATATTAATTATAAAAGTAGAATTTATATTATATTCTCTTTCTAAAATTTAGAAGATTAATTTATTTTCTTTTTAACTCTATTCTTTTTAAATATACTATCTAGAATATTAGGTATTTTAAAATTATTATAATTATAATAAGTAATTAATTATTATAATTACTAATATTTAGCTTCTAAGATTTACGAATTTAATATTATATTAATAATATATCTTAATAAAACTTAGTTAATTTTAGAATTTATTATAAGTATTTATAATAGTACTAGAAAGAATTTTACTTATTATTTTTATAAATTTTTAATTTCTAATTTACTTCTATTATTTTAGATTAATAATATAATTAATATTTTTTAATACTACTCTATTTAATAATATAGTATTTAACTTTAAATCTTCTATATTTAGTAATAAGATAATCTTTATTATAATTATAATTATCTTATCTCTTACTTTATTAAATATTTTTTTATAGTTAGACTCTTTATTACTTTTAATATTATATAAAAGTTTATACTCTTTTTTTAAAGTATTAATAATCTTAGTTAATAAATATAGAATTAATTTATTTATAATAATAAGAGCCTTATTATTCTTCTTTCTTATAGACTTTAGTATTATTAAAGTAAAAGAAAGAGAAGACTAAATAAGGTTTTAATATTATAAAGAACTAAGTTTATATTAATATTAAAGTATATTTTCTATTATTTAAATTTTTTAATAAATATTAAATTTTTTTTAGATTAAGCTAAATTAAGGTTTTAATATCGCGAAGAGAGAAATTTATATAAATATTTTTCTATTTTCTTATTATTAGCTTTTTTAATAGACGCTAAGAAATTTTTAAATTAAATTAAAAAAAGATTTTAATATCGCGAAAACGAAAATTTATATAAATTTTTTTATAATATTTATTATCTAAATTTATCGAATTTAAGCTAACTTAGTTAAAAGAATAATTAAGAGTCTTTATAAGCTATAATTTTTATATATATATTAAAGCTCTTTTAACTCTCTTACTTTATAACTATTATATAATATTCGCTAAAGGGCCTTCTTATAAGAGGCGAATAAATAATAAGAAGGAATAGTTAATTTATATTTAATATTTAATAAAAGAAGAATCTTTATATAAGCGAAGAAAAATAAATATTAAAGAAATAAAGTATTATTATATTATAATAAGGATTTTATTAATATATAAATAGTTTATCTACGCTTCGCTTTTTTAAAAAGAGTTATATTAGTCTAATCTATTTTTTACTAATCTTAAAGATAATAAGAAAAGCCGAAATAATAAAGAAGATAATAGTAAAGAGATTAAAAAAAAAGTATACTTTTAGTTTAATTATAATAAGAGCCTTATTAATCTATAAGTAGTCTAGTTATACTTCGCTTTTTTAAAAAAAGTTATTATAGTTTATACTTTTTTTTACTAATCTAGAAGATAATAATAATAGTAGAAGTAATAATAATAATAAAAGTATTAAAGAAGAAAATAATAGCGAAAATAATAATAATATAGAAAAGAATAAATATAATAATAATAATAATAATAATAAGAAAGAACGAGATTATAAAATTATAAAAGAAAAGTCTATTATAGAGAATATAATATTATTAAGTTTAGAAAAAGTAGAAAAAGAGAACGAGATAAAGATTATTATTATTATTATAAGTAGTATAAGCTAGAAAGACGTAAAGAAAATACTTTAAAAAGATTTAAAGTAAAGACTATTTTATCTTTAATAATAATAAAAACTTTAATACGATATAATACTCTAACGACTTATAAGTAATATATAATTTATTTAGATTAAGTTAATCTTAATAGTATTATAACGTACTACTAGATAAAAATAAGATAAAAGATAAGCTAGCTAGAATATATAAATAGAGAGATAATTTAAGTATAAAGTAAGTATTAATTAATAAGGTAATAATAACGAGAAGATAATAGAAGATAAAAAGAAAATAAAGAATAATAAGAAGATAATAGAAGATAAGAATATTATTAAGAATAAGATAAATAAGATAGATAAAATAGATATAGATAATAATATATAACTTTATATCTTTTTATTATTATACTTTTTAGTATTAATTAGCGACTTTTTTCTATTTTTTTATTTTTTCGTTTTTATAATATATAAACTCTATATACTCTCTTAAATAAGGCTCTTATTATATTAGAATTATAAGTAAGTATAGCTCTTTAAATCTATATTATTATAATAAAGAATACTAATATAAGAGCTATATTAAATAGAGATATAAGTAATAGCTATTATAAAAAGAGCTTTTAAAATAAGCTTATAAGAATAGTATTAATCTATAATAATTATTAATATAAACGCGCTATTAATAATAACTTAGTTAATAAAATTAAGAATAGTAATATACTTAGTCTATTTAAATTACTTATAAGTATATACTCTATTATCTAATATCTTAACTAATATATTATTATAAAAAGAATATTATAATTATACTTAAAAATTTAGTAAGTAGAGATTAATCTATATAAAATTTATTAAAACTTAACTTATTATAAGACTCGTAAAATCTATTAGTTAAGTTATAGTAAAAGTTTTAACTTTTTATACTTTTTATAATTAATCTATATAATCTTCTATATTTTAGAAATACATTAAAAAAGCTTCTTATATTCTTTTATAACTACTCGCGGAGAAGCCTATTACGTAGTTATTTCTTAAAAAATCGATATCTCTAATAATTAAATAGTACTCGTATTTATAGTTACTTCTTAAATCGAATAATAGAACTAATAAGAGTCTTAATAAATATAATATAGAGCTATTATTAATATTAAGCGTTAAAAAGACTTAGAAGATTATAAAGAAGAAATTAAAAATTAATATAATAAAAAAACTAAATATTATAATACGTTAATACTACTTAATATATCTTTTTAACGTATATATTAATAATACTATTCGCGCTATATTTTTAGAAATAGAGACTATTAATTAGATCTATATTAATATATATACTTATATTTAACGATTATATAAGTAATAGAAATTAAGTATTCTAAATATAGTATTTCTTTAAATTTAGTAATAAATAAAGATTATTAAAAAAACTATATTACTTAGAGCTTCTTAATCTTATAAATTTTAAAGAAATTTATAACGAAGTTAGAGTATAGTAGAATAAGTTATAGCTAAAATAAATATTTAAATTTAATCTTAAAATTATAAATTTCGAATATATCTCGCGTATAAAATATAAATTCTTAAAGTATAAGACTCTTAATAAGATTCTTATTATCTTAACTAATAGTTTATAGATATATTTCTCTAGATAGTTAGTAATATTTTAGTAGATATAGAAAATATATAAGTTAGATTTAAATAATAAGAAATATTAAAAGTATAGTTATTAAAATTTATTATAGATATATAATATACTCTATTAAGATAACTTTATTAAGCTAATAGTAAATAATTTTTCTAAATACGAGATACCTCTAAGTATCTAAGTACGAGTATATTATAATATATTATTTAAACTTAACTCTAATATATATCTAACTAATTTAGACAATAGATTTAAGAGTATAAAAGAAGAAATATAAGTAAGACCGGAAATAATTTTAAAGATAATAATAAAGTTAGATAATAATAATACTCTTAACTCTAATAAATAAATTTAAAAATTAGGTTTAATAAATAATAAAGAAATTAAGAGCCTTATTATTTATAGTACGTTAAAAATCGATACTATTAATAGTAATTATTAGAGATATTAAACTTAATAAGACCTTTAATCTTATATCGCTAATAGAGATAGTAGATAATAATAGCTATCTATAGATATTATTAATAATTATAATAATAAGATTAGTTTTAAATACTTAATACTTAATAGATAATTATAGATATATAACGTATATAATCTTATATAATATAATACTTCTTCTCTAATAGAATAATAGATTCTTTATTTAATAATATAAACTTAGTAGTAACTCTATTATAATCGCTATAATATTTATTATATTATATATTCTATTATATTATATACTTTACTGTACTATATATAATATTTATAGTAAGATAGTATTAATATAATATTAGAAAATATTAATAGCTATTAAGAGAAGTAAATCTTTAACTATATTAGTTACTACTCTAATTAATATTATAATAAGTATATATAGTATCGATTTATAGTACTAGTATAAATATTATTACTTTAAGATAAATAGATATTATTATTTTATAATATTAATAATATATATATCTAATTATATTACTTATTTATTATAGCTATTATAAAATTCTTCTCTTATTACTATTAAGTCGATATAGAAAGTTATATTAATAGTTAATTAAGAGTTATACTAATAGTTACTTAAGTTTTATATTAATAATTAATTAAGTTTTATACTAATAATTAATTAATTATTATATTAACTATTAATTAATTATTATATTAACGGTTAATTAATCGTTATATATACGGTATATTGACCTTAAGAGGTTAATTAGTAGTTAATTAATCGTTATAACTACCGCTAAATTAACTAAGACCGTTAATTAATAATTAATAAACTTACTAAGAGGCTCGAATAGTAAGCTATATTAAAATAATTTCTTATTAATAATATAAGTCTAAAATAAGTCTAAATTTATAAATAATATTTATAAAAGATTTAATAAGTTACTATACTACTATCGAATTATATATCTTACTAATTTCTATCTTAAGAATATTATAGAAATTATTTAAGCGATTTAAAATAATAATATCTAATAATATAATTAAAAGTAGATAGAGTCTTAATAATAACTATTCTAAAATTTAACTAATTAGAAGATTAGATTAATTAATAATATAAGTATAAGTTTTAAATATTATTATTATATTCTTTTTATTTACTTACTTTTTTATATAGCTTAAAATTAAGAACTTTCTTAAAAAGAAAGATATAATTATTATATAAAGTTACTTAAAAGACTTAAGAGCTAGTACGATAAATAATATTAAAGTATTTATTAAATTCTTTTAACTAGATCTTTAACTTTATAAATAGCGTAATAAATATTATTAAAATAAATTATATAGATCTTAACTAATATTACTATTTTAAAAGTAAGTAATATACTTTCTATTCTTATACTTTTTATTCTTACGCTTTTAAGCTAATTTCTCTAAGGTATATAGTTAATATTTAATACGCGTATAAAGCTATATCTAGATTAGGCGAATAATAAAGACTATTAAGATAAAGATATTAACTCTCAGCGTAATATTCTTATCTAAATAAATAAGATAATAATCTTAAATAAGTATAATAACTATAATATCGAGTATTTAATAATAATTAAATTAAAGAAGTATTAATATATTAAAGTTAAAGATAAGTCTAAATTTTTTAATATAAACTTAATATACTTCTTTAAAGAAACGTCGTTATTATTTTATTAAAGACTTAAAAAGTCTCTTATATCTATATCTATAAAAACTACTAAAAGAGAAAGAGTATAAATAAATAAATAGCTTTAATTTCTTTAAGAGCTATATATTATATCTTTATAAGCTATTTTCTATTCTATTATATATTACTACTATATTACTTTATCTCGATATCTATCTATTAATATAAATAGATTAGCTTCTTATTATTACGAATTATAATAAGTAAGAAGTTTAAAAGAAAGTACTTTTTTATTTTTTACTTTTTATATTAATATCTAGATAATACTTTTACTTTTAAGATCTTATAATAATATATATATAATATATTAGAATAACTTTTTATACTTAAGTAAGATATCTATCTAGTAAGTACTTTATAATAATAATATTAATTAACTAAGATATAAAGTTCTATCTATTTTTACTTAAGAGTATATATATCTCTTTTATTTATACTTATTTTATACTTCGCTATATATATATAAATCCTTACTACTACTATATCTATAATAATAGTACGCTAATTAAATAATAATAAAATTATCTTATTATTCTAGATACTAGTTTAATTAATAAGAATTATAGTTATAATTTCTTTAACTCTATAGATAATTAAAAGATCTAAGATTTTATAATATTCTTTTTATTATTTTTCTTCTCTTATTTAAATACTATAGCGCTCGCTATACTATCGTAAAATTTTAAAAAAAATAAAAAATTAATAGACTTATTAGAATTTAAACTTAAGATCTTAATTATATAATTCTTTTCTCTATAACTAAGACTATAAAGAAAATAATTTTAAGCGAATTATACTCTAACTATTAAGTTATAAGTTCTATTTAAATAATAAAGACCTACTATTAAAATAAATATTTTATAAAAATACGTCTAGAAAATAATCTAGATATATTATTTTTTAGACTATCTTACTTTTATATTAGCTCTTACTCTTATATTAGCTTTATAAAGAAGTTATTACTCTTAAGATTTAATTTCTATCTATATTCTTATCTAGAATCTACTTTAAATACTGCGCTCTCCGTAAAAAAGATAGTTAAGTAAGTTATATTATAATAATTATATTTAAATCAGCTTTTATATATATTACTTACTATTAATATTATAGTCTTAAGTCTTCTCGCGCTATATTATCTTTAATTACTTATTATTCTAGCGTATAAACTATATATTAAAACTTAATAAAGTAATAACTTTATACTATATTTTATTAAATCTAGCTCTCTAAACTCTTAGTATATAACTATAGATCTTATAAAGAAAGAGTTTAAAATAGATTAATTAATTATTTTATACTTATAACTTATATATCTATTTCCCTCTTAAATATAGTTATATCTCGCGATATAGACTAATATAATATATCTATTAAGACTATTATCTATCTATAGATAGAAGCGAAGAGATTAAATAATAAATATTAAATATATAGAGACTAAGTAGAGTAGAAAGAGCGAGAGTAGATAATTCTTAAATATATTAAATCTTATCTTAAGTATTCTAAATAAGTTCTATATACTAATCTATTAAAATATAGAAGTTTTAGCGATCTTTAAGAATAATATTAATACTTATTTTATTTTTCTATTAAGATACCTCTTATTCTATCTTTCTATTAGAATACGCTGTTATTTATACTATAAGATAGTCTTTCGTCTAAAAAGAAGACTTTTATAGTAATAGCTAATTATTAATTAAGATATAATAGCGTATCGATTAAGATATAATAACGTATTAATTAAGATACGATAGCGTATTAATTAAGGTATAGAGAAGACGCAGTTAAATAATTTAAATACTTTACTTTCTATCTTAACTTCTAATTAATAACTTAACTTCTAAACTTAATAATATAAGATTCTATAATTAATTTTCTATTCTAATATCTAAAAGTTCTATATAACTAATACTTTAATACCTTTATATATTAATTTCTACTTCGAAAACTTAGCTATAATATAAAATAATCTATAAAGGAACTACGCCTATAGCGCCTTTATATATTATAGCTAAATATATAATTTTATAATATATCTTTTAAAGTATCTAATAATCTAAATATTTATTATATAAGCTATAAAATTAATATTTTAAATAACTCTACTATTTCTAAATTAAATTTTCTTAAATTTTTAGAGAAGTTATTTAAGAGTTCTTTCTATTAATTAATTATTAAAGTATCTTTACTCTTATAATTTTTAAAATTAATAAAAATTAATATTCTTTAAATATTTTTTTAAGTATCTTAAAGTAATATTATATTACTTAATATAAACTAATATTAAATATAATATAATTATCGTAAGCGCTAGATATTTACGAATATAGTAGTATTAGACTATATGAACTACTATTAAAATTAATAAACTACTATTTAGTTAAAGAGACTATAATAATTAATTCGAGTTAATAGATATTTCTAGTAAATTTAGCTTTAGCGTTCTATTACCGTTATTAATTTAATACGGTAAGAATATATCGGCCTAATATTTATATTAATACTCCGCGTATAGAAAATTAATAGGCTATATCTAAATTACGTAGTTTCTTTAAGGTAGTTAAAAAAAGATTTCTTTTATTATATAGCTTATATAGTAGCTCGTAAACTCTTTATAGTTTAAGTAGATAAGAGTATAAAATTAAACTAAGTTAAAAATAATAGAAGAAATTATATAATTTATACTATAAGTTTAGTCTTAAATTCTTATTTCTTTTCGTTATTTTATAAGTTATTTTCTTCTTCTTCTTCTACTAAATATCTAAAGATACCTAAGAAAGCTTACTCTACTATAACCTAGTCCTCTTAAGATCTTCTTGACTTCTTTCTAGGGTGGTGCTAACCCGATTAGGGGGGCTGTACGCCTAATAAACTGGGGTTGTACGCCTAATGGACAGGGGCTGTACGCGTAATACTAGCCCGATAATATACCACCTGCTCTGCTTAGGCGGTCGTCCCAGCCAAAAATGGCAGGGTATGCCGCCGCTCGTGAGCTAATACCAAGGGTTTCGCAAAAAGTTGTACCTCGTCCGCCGTACGGAACCGCGTTGAGATTACGGCCGCATGCAGGTTCATGCCCTTATTTTACGTTTGTTTGATCCAAATGTACTGAATGCATTAAAAGACGTTCCCGATCATGCCACACTCTACAGCCTCAGAGTCAAGGTCATCTGAGGATCGGACAGTGGCAGACGGTATCCTTCCAGATGCGTGCGAGCAAACTCCAGACCCCGTGAAAGAGGAAGGAAAGATGGATATGACTGATGATGCGTCGCATTCAAGGATGATGACAGACGAAGTGCCAAAGACCGACGTGAAGCTTGAGGACCTTTTCAGTGATGTTGACGGCGATGAAAGCGATGAATTCTTGGGCTTAGGGGCTTCGACTACCAATAATGAAAGTAGTAACAGTCCACCGGAGGCGCCCTTGTGAGGATGTTTCCACTACAAGTAGATGCCCATTTCTGACTTGGATCATCAGACAGCTCGCTCCATCTGCGAAGTACACAGATCCGGAGATCATGCTAGCTTATTACCAACGCCTTTTCCCCTTTCGGTACCTCTTCCAATGGCTGAACCACTCAATAAAACCGTCGAAAGATTTCAGTCATCGGGAGTTCGCGTTCACTCTGCAAAACGACGCGTATCTCAGGTACCAGAGTTTCGCTACAGGAGACCTGTAAGAATGCCTCTGTCTCCTTGAGTCACAATACTCATAGCTCGCAGCCTCCGGAAGGATATTCTTCGCCTCAACCCTTCCCGTTTTGAAATAGGCCCAGTCTATACAGCAAATCCTCGGGATCGCAAAAGTCTCCGCAAATCTACCGCTTTTCGGCCAGTAGCAAAAGAGTTAGTATTTGACATAGATCTAACGGATTACGACGAGATACGCACCTGCTGCAAAAAAGCAAATATCTGCCACAAATGTTGGTCATTCGTCACAATGGCCATTGAAGTCGTGGATGCAGCGCTAAGAGAGGACTTTGGATTCAAGCACATCATGTGGGTCTATTCAGGACGAAGAGGAGCTCATGCCTGGATCAGCGACAAGAGGGCGAGAAACATGGATGATCAGAAAAGAAAAGCACTCGCAGGGTATCTGGAACTTATCAAAGGCGGAGCGCAAAGCGGCAAGAAGGTCAATGTGAAGCGGCCTCTCCATCCGCATCTAGCGTAAGTGAATGTTCATCAAACTCTTACAGTACGATGGGCCCATCTCATGTCTTGTAGCCGCAGTCTCGATATCCTGAAAGAACACTTCCAGCGCGATATTTTGGAGGATCAGGATCCTTGGGCTGAAAGCGCCGAGGCAGAGCGTCTAATTCAGCTACTTCCAGATAAAGTGTTGAATGATTCTTTACGCAAGAAATGGGACGCAGCTCCTGGACGCTCAAGCGTCAGCAAATGGGCTGACATTGATGCTCTTGCCAAAACTGGAGCCAGCAAAAATTTGGATGGCAGAGCGTTATTAGAAGCAAAGCAGGATATTGTGCTTGAGTACACGTATCCACGTCTCGATGTTGAGGTCAGCAAGAAACAAATACATTTGCTAAAGTCTCCTTTCGTCGTACATCCGGGCACTGGAAGAGTCTGCGTTCCTATCGACACCAACAGACTAACCAAGTTCGATCCTCTCGGAGTGCCGACTGTGACGGAACTTTTGGGTGAGATTGATACGTTTGATGAGAGAGCGACAGAGGAGGAGGGCCGTGTCGGAAGGTATCAGGATTATGAAAAGACTAGTTTGAGACCCTACGTGGAATATTTTAAAACCTATGTTGCTGGGTTGCTTAGGGACGAGAAGATGGAAAAGAAGGAACAGGAGGACGAAGATGCCATGGAGTTCTGAGCCTACTTGTTTTGTGTGACATTTGTTTGCCTGTAGTTGACCTACGGAAGGTAAGTAAGTATGTATACCTAAGGGAATTTAGATCACGCGCTGGAATGCTTGATTATCTATCTCAAGATAAAGGAAACACGTTAGTACTATTTTTAATACTGGATATCAGTTAGGGACTTTAACTTATAAGTTTATTTATTTGATTTAGCTACTATCTATATAAAATAGTAATAGTATTAAAGTAGCTCTATCTAGAAGTTATTAGAACTTAAATTCTCTAAGTACTTTAATAAGAGTTTAGTATTAAGAATAGTAAGCTAATAATATTAAAATCTAAAAGTTATATAACTTCGTTACGTAACTTCTAGATTCTCTAGATTATACTTTACTTTATAGTATACTTAGTCTAATATAACTAAGTATTCTATCTTATATTTTAATAGATTATAAGCTCGAGCTTATATTTAGTAATTATTTATATAATCTATTAATATTTATTATTATAATAGTTTTTAAGAATATAGTATCTATTATTCTAATATTTATTATTTATTATTAAGATATTATAATAGCTAGATAATTAATTTCTTTATAATCTTCTTAATTTAGATAATCTCTATTTTAAAATAATATTAGAATATAAGATAGAATACTTAGTTATATTTAACTAAATATTATTAAGAGTAGATAGTAGAATACTCTAATTAATTATAATTCTAAGTATAGTAGAGCTATATATAAAATATATACTAAGTTTTAAGCGCTAAGTTATTATTATAAAATAGACTTAGTATAATTAATATTCTATATTTTAATACTTTTAGTATATAATATTATACTTTAAACTAAATCTTTCTAATATAAGTAACTTAAATATTAAATAATAAATAATAAAAATAAAAGATAACTTTTTAATATTTATTTTATTATAGAATTTTATTTTTATTTAAAAGTAATATTTTAAACTTTTTTTTATATTTAAGAGATATATATTAAATTTTAATAATAAAATAATTAATATAGCTAGAAAATAATATTAAAGTAAATAAAATAAGTATACTATATTTAAAAATAGTTTTTTAAACTTTTTCTTATAGATTTAATAAATATATATTAATAATTAATAGAAGTATAATTAAAATATTTATATAAAGATTTTATATAAGTAATTAGATAAAAATACTTTAATATATATATAATTATAGAGTTCCGCGTAGAGTATTATATAGAATAAAGTATAATATTATTATTTTATTAATAGAGATTAAAATTATAAAATTATATAATATTCTTTAAGATATATATTAGAATCTAGCGAGTTAGTTAGCGTTAAGGCGTTAAGGTATTAATATTATATAACGCTAGTATTCTAAATAGATCGTACTTTTCTATATATAGTATATTTAGAATAATATAATTAAGTATTCTATTTTATATTTTAATAAACTATAAGCTCGAACTCTATTTAATATTATTATAATATAATATAATCTTTCTATTAATAATCTTTAATAATAATAGCGTTTATTACTATATTATCTATTATAGTTCTAGGCCTAGCCTATATATAGTAGAATAGAACTACGCTTACTAGCGTGGAATTTAGTCTTTTAATCTAATAATTAGCGGGACTCCCGGGTAAACCTATTCCCTCGGGGTTACTCCGTAATATTATCGTTACTCTCTATCTTTATAATAGCTTAAATAGAGCTTAAAGATATATTCGCTATTAAAATATATATATTATAAAGACTTAATTTATATTATTATTATAAGTACTTTATATAATTAATACTAAGTATTATATATTATTAAAGATATATATACTATATATTAATCTTAACTAATATTTATTATAAGTATTATAATTTAATATATATTTATTCTTTATTATAAATATTAATCTCTTAAAATATAGAAATTTTATATTTTTTAAATAATTAGAAATAATTCTCTTAGTCTATAAATAGTTAAAGATAAACTTTAAGTAATATTTAAGCTATTATTTCTAAAAACCCTTTCTAAGCTCGAGATTTATTTAAGAATAATAGGTTAGCTATATAACTACGTTATAAATTATACTATTATTATAAGATCTCTTTAGAATTAAAAGACTTTAATACTTACTAGTTCTTTTAGATTCGAATAAGAGAGAAAAGTATTTATTTTTTAATATATACTTTAAAACTCTATAAATATCGAATTAGCTTCTTTCTAAAAATTATAGAAAGCTTTCTTAATATTAATATTTTTAATATACCTTAATAATAAGCTACTTCTATTTATAGATCTTAATACTAATAAATTAGATTTCGAGACTATAATTTATTATATTAAGAAGAATATATTAATTAGCGAATATTTTAAGTACTTCTAAATTTAGTTAATTCTCTTTTTAAGCTATCTTTTTAAGAATACCGAGACGAGGTACTAGCTTATCGAACTTAAAATCGCTAAAATTATTTAAATACTTTATAAAATTAAATATATAGTAAAATCTACTTCTAAAGTTATTATATATACTAATTATAATATTATTTTTAAAATTATAAAGTAGACTTCTCTTTCTATATTATTAACTACTAAGCTAAATTTATAATTAGTTAAAGTCTTAAAATATGTTTAGTAGTTCTATAATCTTAAATTTTATTATAAGCTAGAAAAGAAGAACGTTATTTTTAATACCTTATTTAAACTTCTTAATATAGTCTTTAAAAAAATTATTATAGTTATTTAGAATTTTAATAATAGCGAGCTAGATTATCTTTATACTTACGCTTATATTATTATAACTTCGCTTATTAAGTTAAGTTTAGACTTACGCTAGCGAATTCTTAATAACTATTAAAAGAAAAGCTTTTAGAAAAAAGTTGTTATTAATATTCTAAAGTTTAATAATAAGAATAATAGTAAAAATATCGCGCTACTTTCTTTTATATTTAATATTAAAGAACTTATCTAGAAAGTCGATATATTTATTAAAAATTATACTTTTATTTTAAGAAAACTATATATTTCTACTTCTTATATTTAGAATTTTTTTAAGATTATTTATAAAGATTCTTATATTAGATTTACTAAGTATTAAAAAAGTATTTCTCGTTAATAATATATATATAATCTTACTTAATAATTATATAACTATATTTATTATTATTTATAATATTAATTATATTAGACTTCTTAATATCTACTAAATAAATTATTATAATCTATTCTTTCTCTATTATTATCTTTTTATATATTAGTAATAGACTTTATTCTTACTCTTTTAAAGTTTAAGAAAGAATATAAAATTATTATATTAATAATAGATAAATTCTTATAAAGAATTTCTTTAATTTTTAGTAAATCTATCTTTTTTATAAAAGATTAAGCGCTTAGATTTTTACGCTATCTTTAGAAAATTAATTAAGAATTACTAAAGTAAATTATTTTTAATCAGGATTAAAAGTTTCTTAACTAGTTCTAAATAGCTCTTTTTAATAAATTTAGAGTTAAACTACTTTACTCTATTATATATTATTTGTAAACTAATAGATCTAGTAAGCGAACTAATTAAATAATTAAGATAGTCTTAAGATTCTAGATATCTATTTTTAATAATATTTTTAAATAGCTACTTATAATTTTTACTATTTAAGTAAGTTATAATAATAGTATTTCTACTTCTTATAGTAAGTCTTTTAATAAGATTTCTTATAATTTCTTACTTAACTAATTACTAGATCTCGACGTTTATAAAAAGTAGCTACTATTAAAGAACGTTATCTATATAGAAGCTATTAATATTATTATCTTTACTTAAATAAGTTCTAAGTTTTATTATAATAGATATTATTAATCTTAGTTCTTTTATAAGAGAGATTTTACTCTACTATATTTATATTAAAGATATAATATTTTTATTATTACTTTAACTAAAAGAAAATATAGTCTATAGTTTATTAATTCTTTTCGAATTCTTAGAAAAGTAGAAAGACTCGCTTATTAACTTAATATTTCTAATATATAGAATATATATTCGATTTTTATTATAGTATAGTTAAAGTTATACTCGAATTATTAGAACCGTATCTAGAGTTAAGTCTAATAGGAGTAAATTAAATAAGATAACTAGATAAGAAGTAAATATAGTATAGAAAAAGAACGCTTAAATAATAAAAAAAATCTCCGCTAGCCTATATATTAATAGAAATATAATAATAACTAATAAATACTCTATAGATCTAATATATAGCTAGAAATCTAATATATAGCTATAAATATCTAATTTTTAGAATACGTTTATAATAGTACTCTTCTTTATAAGTAGTAATATTCTTATTACTATAAAATCTTCTCTAATAATAATAATAATAGCGAGAGTAATATATTAATAGTCTTAATTAATATTATTATAAGAGATATATTATAGCTATTAAAGTATTAAAAAATAACTTAATTTAGTTAAAAATTAATTAAGTTATAGCTATAAATAAATATAGTTAAAAGATTATAATATTTAAATATAATAAAAAAGAGTATAAATAAAGATTTTTAATTAATTTAAAGTAGAGTTAATTTAATATTTAAACTTTAATTAAATATTAATTTATTTAGATAAAATTATTCTCTATCTATTAAATACTAATATCTAATTTCGAGCTAGATTATTAGTAATAATAATAAGATCTAGTAATAATATTATATAGCTATAAAAAGCGTTATTAATTATAATAATAATAACTATAAAGTAAAAGATCTTTATATAATATTATTATTAAATAATAGATATTTAAGAAATAGAGAGTTAAATATTTAATAAGTAAAATCTTAAAGCTAAATTTAGAGTACTTAAAAAGACGCTAAAACTTTTATACTTTAAATTATTAATTAAAAACTATTTTAAAAATAGTAGATTTAGATTAATTAAAATTTTTATAAATTAACTTTAATTATTAATTATCTACTATAATTATAAAATAGATAGAACGCCGCCTATAAGTAGCGATAATTAAAATAATAATAAAATTATAAAAATTATAAAAATAGTAGAACTTTTTTAATTTAATAATTATATTATATAAATTAAAGTTTTTTAAATATTTATTATAATAATTATTTACTACGTTTTAGATCTTTTTAAACTTATTATTATTAATATTCTATTAAGTAAGTATATTATTATTATTCTTTTATCTTACTTACTATTATAGCTTATTATAATAATATTAAGAGTTTAAAATATCTTTTATAATCTATTTATTATTCTTAAACGTTTTAATTAGCTATATAGAAGAATTCTTTTAACTAGATAAAAAGTTTATAAAGATAAATAAAAATAATTTAGAGTTAAATATTACGAACGTACTCTAGAAATTAGGTGTTTATAACTATATATTAGGTTCCTAGCTATATATTAAACCTATAGAGTATTCATTAGTTATTAACTTATTCTTATTAATATATAGATTAGCGAGGATTTTTTTTACTATTTAAGTATTCTTCTTCTATACTATATTTACTTCTTATTTAGTTATCTTATTTAATTTACCCCTATTAGACTTAACTCTAGATACGATTTTAATATTATAATTAAATTATCTACTCTTTCGTTTATACTAATAAGTAAATAGTAAAAGAAAATTATTATTAAAACTATTATAAAGATATTTTAATATTAAATTATTAAATATTCGGGTATAACCTATTTATAGATAAAACGAACTATTCGTAACTAGGACTTATTAACTATAAGAAAAACCCTTTACGAGAAGATATCGCTATATATATATAAGTAATCCCCTCTAATAAAGAAATAAACTCTATTAAGAAATAAAGAAGAAAGATATAGAAGATTATTAATAAATAGAGTCTACTATCTCTAATATCTCTAAAGTAGCCTCTAATTATTAATCTAAAATATAAAAATCTTAGCGCCTTTAGAAGTACTTTAAATTAGTTTTAAAATTAGTTTTTTCTTTTTTTCTCTACTTTATATTTAACTCCGCCTAGATATTCTTTTTTAAGTAGCTAAGAAACTATTTTATTAAGCTATTACTATTTAAAAGAATACTATTTAAATAATTATTAATCTTTATAATACCTTAAACGATTAAGAAACGAGAGTACTAAATAATAATAATATATTATAACTTTAATATATTAAAAATTTAGAAGAAGAGATTACTCTACTTAATATAATAGAACTTTAAGAGTCTCTTAAAGATATTTAAAAAGAAGTTAATAATCTTTTAAAATAAATAAAAAAATAAAGAGTTTTAGTAATTTTAAAAAATAAAAAGAATCTTAATCTTAATATAGATCTATAAAATATTAACTTATTAAAAAAACTAACTTAGTTTATAATAAGAGATATAATTCTTATATTATAAATAATCTATATCTTATATAAAGAATAAAATATAGAGATCTATAATATCTATTAGCTAAATTAATATAATATAATAATTAATTACTATAAAAAAAAATATAGTAGATAAGATTAGAATTCTTAAATTTAAATAAATTTAAAAAGTATATAAAATTTAAAAAGAAGAATTTAATTAACTTTAAAATTAATTAATAACTTTAAAATAAAAGAATAAAGATCTTAAAAAGATATAAAGAATATAATTTTAATAAAAGATTATTAAAATTATAAAATTAATAAAGATCTTTAATTCTTTTATCTTTATAAATAATAATAACTCTATATAGAATAAGTAATACGCTAAGATAATTAAAAAGTTTANTAATATTAATTATTTTCTTATTAAGTTAGCTAAAATTATTTATACTTTAAATTATATTAATAGAAATATTAATAAAGTAATTTATAATTAATAATATAAAAATATCTTTAATCTTTATTAAACTTTTAAAAATATTTTTAATTACTTAGAAGAACTATTTAAAAATTAGTATTATAAAGTTATTATAAAATAGAAATATAATAACTTAATTATAATTATAAAAGATAGCTTTTAATTCTTTTTTTATAAATTTACTTAATTAATAGATATTTTAGATTATAGTTTTAATAATTATTATATTATTTTATTAATAAAGAAAAAGCTTTTCTCTCGTCTTTAAAACTATTTAATAGATAAAGTATTTATTATTATAAAAGAGTATTAAAAT
>JAEUBB010000096.1:36123-96089 GCA_018257885.1 Parmelia sp. 050094 | reverse complement strand
AAAAAAAAAAAAAAAAAAAAAAAAAAAAAAAAAGCTATGGTCGCTAACGTCGCTAACCTGATCGAGACGCAATGTAAACGAAGAAAGCAGGTATGACTACAACAATCCAATGGGATGGAACGAGGGAACCAGCAGATACCGAAAAAATTGGAATATTCAACAGAACAGCTTCAAAGAACAGAGCTTTCATAAATGAACGTATGAATGGGACACTTCTAGGAGTATTTTCTGATGGAAATAAATCAAGCTCCAGCAGTACGCAAAGTTGGTAACCAGGGGAACCTATGCTCCTTCAATGAGTCTCGTCAGCGCTGAGTCGAGGGGTTTGGAAAACACTGCCCATTCTCAACCACACAGAAAGGTTAAACGGTAAAAGGGATGTCCACCCGATGCTGCCTCAGGTAGTCACGGATTGCTAGCACACCGGCGATCTGGCATACGAGGAACCAAGATCATGGCAGCCACCACGTCAACTTTCCAAGGTTGCTAGTACACCCAAGATCGTCACAAGTGTCGCAGCTCTCATTGGTCATTAATACGAGATCGCCTTTGCAGCTGCAGATGCGTTGGCATGGCGGGGACAGTACAAAGCTCCCTTTCTTCCAAACATCCCCACATCTAGTTCCTCATGTCTACCACGATCATGGCACCCACCACGTGTGTCAGACTCATGTGGCTGAAGGAAACACCGATCGATGGGGCCCAAGAGGACGCTTTAAGGTTGGACCAATATGCTGGGAGCTGCCCATACACAGGATGTAACCGCTGACAGCAGTCCAGGCCCGAAGACGCTCCATCCTGGAAATCCGTAGGGATATTACTCACCGCATTAAACTTTTCCAACCTTCCATGAGAAGTCAAAATCTGTCATGGCCAATCCAATTTTACCCAGAGAAGAGGCAGAAGACTATCATGGCTGACAACTAGTCGTTACATGACATGTGTCGAGTACCAGGTACCTTCCATGCATATGTTGCTGAAGATGGTACGCCTCCTTGAGCATTCGCGGCTTGTCAGATCGATTGCTCACGAAGTATCTTCAAGCCAGCACGGGTTATCCTTCCCAAGGTGAAGCGATCTGATCTGGTGGCTTTTCTACCGAGATGTGACCGTCAGTCTGCAGACTAGGTGACTAGCCGGAGTCTTGTGGCCACTGGCGCACTCCGTCTGGTCGGCGGATAAAGTTGCCACGGTGTGACGCCGATGGTCGGGCGAGGATGCCAGGTGGCAAGCCTCGAGTGGAGCAGGATCCTGAACGGTGAAGACGATGGCGGCAGAAGCGATGCTGGGCCACGGTGGTCAGGGTCCAGGGTGAGGGGAGGTAATCAGCAGATCACGCCGACTACGCCTCATTTGAGGAGCTGCTATGTGCATGCGCAAGAGACAGCGGGTAGGCGCATGGAGGCCTGGTGAGTGGTCCGGGTATTAAACCGCGTCGGGTGCCGTTGGGTGGTTTGGGCTGCAAGTTGCCGAAATGATCTCGATAGGCATGCATGTGGTGGAACTTGTTTGGCACGCCCATTGGCCGCGGTTGGGTCAAGGTTGAAGTCGAGGTGAGTACCTGTGGGAGATGTTGGACAAATGAATCTCTTCGCTTGGCGTGCTCCTGGCACGAGACTACCGAACCCAAGGGTGTGGTCCAAGGGATCCCAGGCAGATGATTGCATCATTCCACCGCTGCCACTACCCCCATTTCCCTGCACTAGCGGCAATATCTATCAGCTTCCTGTGGGCTGTGGGCTGTGGGAACAAGCGGCTTCGCCAAACAACGCATTCAGCAATTCGGTGGTCCCGCGATTCTGGTATCTAGTCCCTATCCCGACCCCTTCACTCTTAGTCTTCAGGGGCCGGCTTCCCTGCACCGATCATGACAGCTATACCGTGCGGCGTGCCTGGTGGAAGGGGCACCTTGCCTCTTCCCTCTTGCCTTCGGCCAGAGCTCATCATCGCCGATGCGAGCTTGTCCGAGCCTCCGGGTGTCATGATGCAATCTGGGCCAAGCGGCTTGTCAATCAGCTGCGTGTCCCCAGAAAGGGCCAAGTTGGTGGAATATTGTTCGAACGGAACAAGAAGGATGAGGCCAGCGTTCGTGGACGAAACCAGCGTGCTCCGGCTACCGAAAAGACTAAAAACCGACCAAATTCAAATTCAATCTCGACTCTGTCGTCGTGTGCATATATTCATAGGCACTGTGATATGTATTTTTTTTAGACTTTTTTTTGTTTTTTTTTGTTTTTTGCCCGCTCGAGGATTGATGATTGATTATTATTGTTATTATTATTATTATTGCTATTATCCCTTCTACTGTGAACATGGGTCTGTGCGGGAAAATGCTAAAATTGAAAATGGAATGTTAAAATGCATGTAGGCATCCAAGGAAATGGGGGATGATGGGGGAGAATGGGGGGAGAATGGGGGGTTCTGGAAGGGATAATGCATCGATCGTTGTAGCTGTCGGGTCCTAAGAAAAGCGTCTTATGTAGTCAATGGAAATCGACGAGAAGCAATAGGTAGGTTTAGGGTTCGTTAGTGGGATGGTGGCCCCAAATTGCATGCCATGTCCAGGACTAAGTTGATTCCCATCAGTCTGTCAATTAAGTCAATTAATGCCTGAACTTTTTCACGGCTCAAAAGGTGTCGACAGCCATGGGTCAGTGGTACCAAGGACAAGGTGGAGTGGAACGTCGACGTACTGCTACACACGTAAGATACACACGCACCCGCATCCTCGCAAGTGCCAACTCCAACGTAGCGTTGGGTACGGACTGGCACCACTGGCACGACTGGGTGCTGCAGCACCGCAACGCCTGGATTCTGGAAAGCGGGTCTGTCACCGTGTCACCGGCCGAGGAACGGAGAAAGGAGGAGAAGGGAGCATCAGGCCAATGACGGGGTTCAGTGGCCTCCAGGGCCTCCCCCAAGTCCCCAAGTACCTCCAACTAACGAAACAACTAATGCCCTGGTCTAGTGGTCTTACTCTTTGGCAATATTAGCTAAGGGTTAGGGGCGGGAATGGGGGAATGGGTGGTCTGGTTCTATCAAGTTAAGGCGAAGGTGCTAAGGTAAAGTAGTGACACCCCCCCTCCCCCCCCCCGGACATCATGTTGCTCTAAGCCTCTTGAGGCGGTCGGTTGAGGGTGTGTTGCGGCAAGCCATAAAAATCCCGACGCAGTGGTTCATGCTAAATGCTAAATCATGCTAAGAAACTAGGAACAGTCCCCTGTCCTTTGGACTGCCGACTGCATCATATGGAATAAATAATATGTTGGTTCTCTGTCCCGGAACTTCTTTCTTTAATCCTTTTCGTTCCCCAAAATCCATTCCATCCCATGCTGCTCAACACCGACTTTTGTGTAAGACCGTCTTCCCACCCGGCAGAATCTATATAAGCCCGACCAGCGTCCCCTCCCATCTTTAGTCTGGATGGTTGTCGTAGACATCCCGCCTCATAGACCACCACACGCTCGCTTCCCATTCTTCTCGATGCGAGGGACTCATAGCAAACTGATTCAGATTGGCAAGCAGAGGAATATAATCGTGGGCAGGCTAAGGACGAGAGCTTTCGTGCTTTTGCGCGGGCATTGAATCGTGATGAGCGGGCATGTCTCCCCCCGAGCTCGACTCTTGGCCATCTCGACAACCTCAGTCGCTGACCATCTCCCCTCCTTAGGAACAGCGAACCCCCGCCTTATAGCGAACACGGTCGGCTCTACCACGGTTACCGCAGAGGCATCTACCAATTCCCTTGCGACGAGGTCAGCTTTCCACCACGTCTGCCCCCTTTGATTCCCATCACTAACGACAGCCAATTGCTCAGGCCGAAAAAGAACGACACGATGCCTTGGACCATATCGTCCTCCTCGCACGCAGAGACGAGCTGCACCGAGCGCCCCTCGTCCCCATGGGAGAGGACTACCCTCAGCTGAGGATATTGGATGTGGGTTGTGGCACTGGCATATGGGCGATTAATATGGCGGAGTATGTATGCGCTTCGGTGGTTTCGGTTTCCATCTGCATCCCGGCTAATCAAGCTACTTCTTGCAGTAAATACCCCATGGCAGAGGTATAGCCTCAACCCTCATGGTCCGATGATAAGTCTAAAAGCGGTCCAGGTCATCGGCATCGATTTGTCCAAAATACAGCCAGATGTGTTTGTGCATCACGTATCCAATTCGCGGATGGACCCGAGCTAAAGAACGCTGCAGGATCCCACCCAATCTACGTTTCCGAACCCCTAGGGATTTCGAGAGCCCGTGGTTCATGGGGGAAGATTCTTGGGATCTGATCCATCTTGCCATGTTGTGTGGTAGTGTTACAAGTTGGCATGAAATGTATGCCAACGTACTGCGGTGGGTCAATGTATGCGGAGCCGTTGCCAGATGTCAGAACTGAATAGAGAATGATAGACATCTGAAACCCGGCGTTGGCCATATCGAGCACGTCGAAATGGATCTAGAACCTCGCTGCGACGACGACACACTTAGTCGTAAGGGAGAAGCACTCGAACATTGGTATGCTTATTTGTTCGACGCAACGCGGCGTCATGAGCGTTCAATTGCATATGAGCATGAGAACCCAAGACACTTGGAAGAATGGGGCTTCGTCGATGTTCAGCATACGAAGATCAAAATCCCCATTGGTGAGTGGGGTCAAGACTGGCGGGAGCACGAGATCGGAAGATGGTACAGGGTTAGCCTATCCGAGGCCATAGAAGCTCTCAGCCTCGCTCCTTTCACTAGGCCTTCCTACAATTGGCCAATTGAAGACGTGAAAAGATACCTGGGCGAGGTTGAAACAATCGTCCAGAGGGCTGATATTCACGCCTATCATGAGTTGTAAGTCCTGGCAATTTCTGTCGACTCCAGACTCTAAGCTCTTTGCGATTCCTTGGCGTTTCTGACTAAGACAACGATCAATTTGGCATCTTGCATTCTGTCATATCGGCGTGCAATGACTAATGACAGGCAGGCACATCATCACCGCCAGGAAACCCTTTCCACATGAGGTCAACCACGGCCAGAAGGCCACCAGCGATCAACCACAAAGGGCAGTCTTATGAAGCTGCTCAAATCCCGGCTGATAATGACAGTTTTATTAGTGATCATCTTTTTTTATTAATTTGCCTTCCAGCGAGTAACGGAAAACGATATCGGTCTTTCCTCCGATTTGGATCACGGGTTCGAGACCGGCTTGGTGGCTCGAAATCTTTGGTTTGGTCTTGATCTTGAGTACTCCAGGAGTTATTGTCTTGAGGCCCGGACGATTTGGGCTTTTCTTTAAGACTCTTTCCAAGAGCACTACAAGCACCGCACAGTCTGAAGCGCAACGGCTCTTATGACGATATATAAACGACATGACTTGGACGGGAGCGATAAACATTTCGAATTAGCATGTGTGAGGCGAGCAACCTGTTTTTTTGTTTTATATTCTGGCTCCCTCGATTACTTTGGCATGGAAATTAGCGAGCGAGATATCCCCTAGGTTGGATAATTTTTATTTTTCAGGAGGAACAAATTGTAGACGAGAGTTTGGAACAGACAGCAACGAGAAGATGATGATTTACGAGCTGGCAAAGCATTTTATTCTCCCGGAATACTTACCAGTCTCCAGCGATTTGTGTGTTTCTAAGGTCAAGTACAGGTACAGGTACAGGTACAGGTACAGGTACAGGTACGTCAATAAGGTATACAATGCCAGCTACCTTAAGTCCCTCCGAGGCTCGGTCAGAGTGACGAGGTCCATCATCTCGGGAGGACAAAGGGTGGCCTTGGCATTCAGCCCTACATGTCCGCTATTATCCAAACCTCTCGAGTCGATACTCTTGTGCTCTACCTGCGCTCTACCTGCGCCGTCCACTGTCGACGTTCATCTTCATGTTGCCCTTACTGTCATTGTTACTGCTTTGCCCGAAACTTCACCAGGCGCATTAATTACCACTTCCTTTGCGCCAAAGTCCCGACGCCTGAATTCCAATGGTGAGTACGTGTTCGCGTTGTGAAACCTTTATCCAGACCAACAGCTGATCATCACCTGCAGTCACTCGCCCACGCATCCACCTGCCTTCCTCCTTCTCCCATGCTCTTGGCTGGATTTCTATTCGCCTCCCGCCCCTCAACTTCATCACCCTTCATTATGTCTACTTCATCGCAGTATGTCTATTCTCGAGCGTCATATTTTGGGGATCCTCGACACCACCAAGAAGCATCAGCTACGTCGACTCTCTGTTCCTCGTGGTCTCTGTGCGTATACTCCGGAGCTGTTCCTCTAAACGCAGTGCTGACTCTGAGATCTGCGCAGGCCATGACCGAGGCAGGCCTCAATACCGTCAACCTCTCGCAGATGAATACTTTCCAACAATTCATCCTTTTTCTGCTCATACTACTTGGATCCGCGATCTGGGTGTCGATCGCCGTTGTACATGGTACGCGATTTCCGAGTTCATCTTTCCTCCGGGCCCAAACTTGAGGAGTGAGAAAAGTCTTGGCAGTGTGAACTCGGTAGACATGTTCTAAGGGCTCAATGCACCTCCCTGAATTGGCAATGCTGACTCTTCAATGATAATCCAGTCAGAAGGAAAGCTTTCGAGCGACGATTCAAGAGCATAGTCGAGGAGAAACGGCAACGGCGGATCAATCGCAGCACCTCAAGACGGCGGCTATCCTTGCCAGGATCTCGTTCTTGGACGAGACCTGAAGTTGATGGAGTTGTGGTCAGAGGCAGGACAATTACACCAGAAAGGAGCTCTGCAGAAGAAGCGGACGGACATTTGGCCCGTTCCAATGACCAACCACAACGTGATGGCAATGCTTCAACAATGACTCTTCGCTTCCCCAAGCCTGAACCAGATGCGGAGGTACATGAGGCAGACAATTTAGGCTTCGATCCTCCTCTAGCTGGACAGCCATCGAGCATCGAAACCAACGTGACTCGGCGGATCACTTTCGCGTCGCCTGCCTCACCAACGAGGCAGCGTCAGCACGGGCGAATCTTATCCATGCAAGGGATTGGCGCCCGACAAAATGTAGAGAATCATCCCACTAGTTCCGCGAGACCGATATACCATGACGAATTGCCACGAATCAAGGAAGGGAATGCAGAGAACCTACCGCTCTCACAACATGGCACCTTGTCTGGGGCTTTCGTTGGCAGAAATTCCCAGTTCAGTAATCTCAGTCTCGCAGAACGTGAAGAAATCGGGGGAGTGGAATATAGAGCTGTTACATATCTAGCAGTCATTGTTCCTTTGTATTTCTTCGTGTGGCAACTCCTGGGTTGCATAGGCCTTGGGGCCTACATTGCGACTAAGAGGGCAAGTACTGCTGAAGTCAACGCAGAGAATCCCTGGTATACTCGAAATACACCCTCGTTTGATTTGGACGCCAAATACTGACTCCACTCCCAGGTGGGTCGGCGCTTTTAATGGGGTTTCCGCTTTCAACAACAGCGGGATGAGTTTGCTCGACGCCAATATGTACGTTTCTTTGACCCATCTAGACTCTTATCGTGCTGGATCTTCCTCATAGCTGACGTGAATGTAAAGGGTTGCTTTTCAAACGTCCGACTACATGCTTATTACCATGGGCCTCATGATTCTAGCCGGCAACACGTGCTATCCGGTCTTTCTGCGACTTATAATATGGACACATTTCCGGTTACTCCCAAATAACGAGAAGTTCACGGAATCCAGAACCACACTTCGATTCCTGCTCGACCATCCCCGACGATGCTATACAAATCTCTTTCCCTCAAGACATACTTGGTGGCTTTTAGTGACTCTTGTTGTCCTGAACGGGACCGACTGGATCGCTTTCGAAGTCCTCAACGTTAGTAGAGCCATATATAGTAGCTGCTCAGCATCGCTGACCTTAATTCCAGATCGGCAATTCCACAATCACTTCGTTGGCCTCCGGCTCTCGTGCTCTTGATGGTCTATTCCAGGCTCTCGCCGTTCGCAGCGGTGGATTCTACGTGGTATCCATCAATGGTCTCCGCATTGGTCTCCTGATTCTATATGTAATTATGATGTACATATCCGCGTATCCTGTCCTCATAACGATTCGCAACTCCAACGTCTACGAAGAGCGAAGCCTGGGCATCTATGCTGACGACCCTCAAGCAAAAGAGGAGGCACAAAGTAACCAAGGGGTTCTCGGTCGCCTCAAGCGGACCCTAACAAATCAGCAGGGACCCACGGAGTCGAGGGGCTACTTTGTCCGCCAACAACTCCGTGGTCAACTGGCTCACGACTCGTGGTGGATTGTGCTTGCCGTCCTCTTCATCACAATCACTGAGACTGGTGAATTCGAGCGCGATCCTGTCAGTTACTCTGTTTTCAATGTTATATTCGAGGTTGTTTCTGGGTACGGATGTGTTGGCATCAGCGTGGGGCTACCCAATGTCGCATATTCCTTCTGCGGAGGCTGGCATGCGTTTAGTAAGCTTATTCTTTGCGCTGTTATGCTGCGGGGTAGACATAGAGGCCTGCCTGTTGCCATTGATAGAGCGGTGCTATTACCGGGCGAGCACCTGGCTGCTGCTGAGGAAGAAGATGCTCAAATCAGGCTGGACAGGACGATGTCGATGAATAGAGGGAACGTATGACTACCTACAGAGTGAATGCGATGACGCGCAGGATTTAACACCAATTCAACATCCTCAGTTCCCGTGCTTGGAAGAAGTATCCTTAATCTGGTGAACACGAGGACGGATTCCTTCCTAACTCAAACGCCTTCCCTATCAAATAACCAAACCAAAATACCCCGTCACCTCATCCAGAATCCACCGGTTCTCAACAAGATACCTCAGCAGTAACGCCGACACCGTAATGCCCAAGCCTGCAAACCCCAAGCCCGCTCTCTTCGCCACAGCCGCACTTTTATCCTCGACTTTCTTCACCTCATGCCTCTCCGTCATCTCCACCCGCAGCCTCTTCCCCAACCAGTTCTCTGGCTCAATGCTCAGAGGCTTGATCGCGGACCCGAACGTGACGCACACGTCTGCCTTTCCGATCCTGTTGATGCCGAGTTCCGCCTTTCCCCCCCTCTCCTTTTGCCCGGCCTCCTTCTCCTCGTCGTCAGCACGAGGCCGATACGCCACGCAACTCGGCCATCCGGCCATCGTCACGACCTCCAGATCCGTGTTCCGCCGCCAGCGGTCTTCCTCGCGATGCTCCAAGTTATTGATTATGTACATGCTTGTGTCGTCGAAAAGGGTTCCGACGGACGGGTGGGTTTCCCAGTGGTAGGCGACGTTGCGCTCACGGCGCATGGCGATGGAGAGTGTGGCTGCTTGGAGGAGGATGGTCAGGAGTTGGGGTTGGAGTTGTTGTGGGGGGGAGGGAGGCAAGAGGGGGGAGAGGAGTTCAATGGAGGAGGCGTGAAGAGCGGTGAGGGAGTGGTGGAAGTTTGGGGGTGGCGTGGTGGGGTCGGGGAGGAGGGCGAGGATCCTGTGGGCGCGGCATCGTTGGCGGTAGAAGCCTGGTGGGTGCGTGTTAGCTTTGGACATTCTGGCGGTGCGATGCAGAAAAAGGAGAGAGGTACCATCGCTATTGACCAACTCCATATCCAGCTCCCTCAACTCCCTCAATTGATCCTTGTCGGCGCCAAACAACTCCTGTCCAAACACTACAGTATGATTTCTGCGTTAGTCTTGCTTGTTTGAGAGGGTATAGCGAGCCTTGGAGCACGTCTCGGGAGTCAATATTCCCAAGACGTGTCTGAGAGCTCAACATTCGATTCGACGGAGGAAATTTGAACTCCGAGCATACGTACCATGCACCTCGAGCATCTTGCCCAGTATACCATAAACAAGCTGCGCTCTCTGTTCGTTGAAGACGTCTTCCCATGTTCTTTTCTGCCCGCAACAGGATATCCAGTTCGCGTACTCCATCAACTGTGGCGAAGTGTGGGCTAGATGGAGGAGGTCGAGGGATCTCTTGGCTTCGGGGCTGACGTCGGAGAAGTATTCCTTGGCCCAAGTCCAGGCGAGGGACTTGATCTTGAATAGTTCTTTTGTGAAGTTGGCGTCTGGCTTTGAAATCGATTTTGGGGTCCGTTCGACTTGCGTTGGAACGATATCGGTGTGGTCCTCTTCAGCAATAGCTGCAATGTTCCACTGTGGACTGTTGCTTGTCTTGTCTTCACTGCCAATTACGAGGCTCGGTGTCGGCACCACGACTCGAATGGTATTGCTTGAGGTTTGAGCAGGTCCTTGAGAGACAGGAGGAGTGCCTTGCGTCGGCTCTTTTCCGAAAAACCGCACTTTTCCCCTTGGCTTTTTGGCCTGCATCACGACGACAGGGGGGGCCTCTACAGTGCAAGCTGTTAGCTTCAGCTAGCAGGCCTTACTACTTGGCCGAAGGACTTACTGCTCGAAGAAAGACTCTCCTGACGTCGCTTGAGGGCTGAAGCGAGACTTTTGGCTGGGAAGTCTGCAGAGACTCTTCGGGCTGTAGTATCGGAGTGCGAGAGCTTTGGTACCTTGGCAGGTGGGGCTTTTGTATGGTCATTGTTCGCTGGTCGTTTGTTGAAGGGTTTGGGACCTTCCTGTAACTTCTGCTGAGTCCTCTGAGTATTCAGGACCGTGCTTGTGCGGGTGCTTGTTCTGGTAGACATGGTGGTAGGTTGGGGGGTTAACAGTTGGCAGTTGGCTTGACACGTTGAGGATGCGTGGAAAGAATCAAAACAGGAGAATGTACTCTAAGAGATGCAGTATTCTGCAAGTTTTGAAAGCCATTCTGCATGAAAGCGAAAGCTGGGGCTTTGTTCTCAATATCGTATTTTGTATCTGCATGCGGCTGGCTACTTCCAACAATAGAAGAAGACTGGAATGTTTCTACAACTCTGAAAGGCCTAAAGACTGTTTTCCTGATAGAGATAAGATCGTGAGCGTAGAGCTCAAAGACAAAGGATTACAGCAGACTTTCTGCTTTCGGACTCAGTTCCAAGGCACCCGCATCTGACACAAGATCTTTAGTTGTAATAGAATTCATAATCTCATGTCGTTTTTGGCAGATGTAAAGTGCGTCCCTAAAGATCGCCTACAAATGGGATGCGAGTTGAGGTCGAAGCTGAGGCCTGATGCGGCGCCAAACCACCCTCAGCTTCGCTGGCACACAATTATTCTCTTGAAGCTCAAGCTCTACAACGAATAAGGCGCTTACCTACAGATGGGCAATTAGCTCAATTTCGATATCAGTTCGCATAGGCAGTTCCTTAACCGCTACACAGGTGCGGCACTGGAACAGGAGTATCAGCGTATTGCATTCAACTCGTCCGAGTAGACCATGTTTGTCAAGAGGTTACATACAGGCTTAGGATCCTCAAAAATGGTCTCGTATACTGTATTCATGGCGGCAAAGTTGGCCATATCCGTCAAGAAGACGCCAACTCGGACGACATTCTTCATGCTCGATCCAGCCTCTTCAAGGACGGCCGAGAGATTCTTAAAGCATTGAGTCTATGTAGAGACAGTCAGAGCTTTGGTCTAAGCAGAGGCAATCATGACTCTCTCAGAGCTTACGGTTCGATCGGCGATACCTCCTTCTACCATTGTCTTTGTCTCAGGATGTATGGCGACCTGACCGGAACAGTAGACCATGCCATTACAGATGATGGCTTGAGAATAGACGGGGAGAGGCGGAGGAGCTTTATCGGTCTTGACTGCAATTCTTGTGGGCATGATGAATGATGAACAACGATGAACGTGATTTGGACTTGATATCGACTGCGAAATGTGGATAAGAGCTACAAGAGCTACGTTGTATTACTGGTGCACGCACCACATGCATAAAAACATCGAAATCTCATTGTACAAGCACCACATTTGGGAGGGTATCCTTGCCTCTGTTCCAATCATAGATGAAAGCTTAGAGTATTCATTTCTGCATTCACATCTAGAGCCTAAGTAGGCATTGTCTAATTCATTTCAATTTCCACCGTCGCATGGCCATCATGCAAAGGCTGCAAACATTTTCTCCCGTAGCTGGAATAAAGGAGCAGCAAGGCTGCTACCACACCTGCAACCCTTCCTCTTCACATGTGGAGGTTTCAGTCTTCATCTGTGGAAAGAAAAAAATAACCTTCGTTCTTGGAGAAGAATGATCTGCATCTAGAGCTGACAACAAGTGTTGAGCTGTTATGATTGCAGTCGGAAACTGTGCAAATTGTTAATAGGTGAAGTTGTGGAACGCACAGCAAGTCGAGACCAAGTTACATCTATAGGATGGGGCTGATATCTTCACCACTCAAATTCGCCCTGAGCTCGATGGAAGACGTATCTGTAGTCATCATCAGCATTGATTCTGCTAAGCAAGTAAACTTATCCTGCTTACTCTTTGCCGCCAGTTGTCAGCACCCCATCCTTCAATGTACACTTCCACTTGTTCTTCACGCGTGCTACTTTGTCGTAGGTGCAGAGCATGATCTGTTGTGGTCGCCCAGCCTCCGGCTCTTCTTCAATGACGTTGTCATCCGGGTCATCGAGATCAGAATTGATTGCGTCTTCATCATCATCGTCGAAAAGCTCATCCTTGATGCCAGTCTTATCGTCATCGTCGTCCTCTTCGTCTCCGTCCATTTGCGGAATTCTGGGTGAACGCTTAGAGCCTGATAATTGAGTCGCTGCTGGATTAGCATACAGGCCATTGGGGCCAGCTTCTGTACTGCCAGTCTTGCTCTTCTTCATTTGAGGCAATTTTGGCTGATTGGCTAGGGGCAACATCAGGCCTCCGCCTTCCATGGACCGATTCATTTGTTCGACTTGCTGCCTGATAGTCAGGTCCGCTTCGTGAGTCTTATTAGGGTCCCTCAACGCATCATAACGCTGCTTAGCAACGAAGCCATCCCATTCGTCAGCACCATCAGTCTGAGCGTTATTGACCATAGGCCTCTGTTGGGCATGCTGGAGATTCTGGTACTGTTGCGCCTGCTGACGTCTCTTGAGCTCAGCCTGTTCTTGCCTCTGTTGATCGGACATTTGCGTAGGCAATTGAATATTCATGGGGCTTCGCTGCGGTTGACCACCAGGGGCTCCCATAGCCGCTTGAGCCTGTAGTTGATTGATTTGCACATTAGCACCGGCACCAAACTTCTGCTGAAGATTTGCTGCTGCTCGTTGCTGAGCAATTGAGTTGCCGTAGTTTGGGGTAAGACCATTAGTCTGGAAGCCTTGTTGCTCGTAGCCAGGTTCGGTTTTTATGCGAACCCCACCAGCCCCATTGCTCGGAGCTGGGGCCGAGGATGTTGGCATTCCGGATGAAGGAACTTGCTGTGGACGTGGGACATTTGATGGGACTGTAGGGTTTGCCATTGGCTGAGGCGCTGGGGGAGGCTCCCATGGGAATTGTGCGACGTGAAGTTTGGTAAGCTTGGTCTGCCATATCTGTTGATGAAGAAGCGTTAGCAAGGCTACCTTATGGGATGTCGGCAGAAGCTAGGGCATCCAATTGTCGAAGGATCGGTTAGAGTTGCATTTGAAATCTCGGCAAGCGCGTAGGAATTAGGAAAATGAGGGAAAAAGAGCGGGGCGCAACATAAAAATGAGTCAAATGCTCGGCATCCCCCCAAAATTGATTTCGGACAAATCCCCAGGGCCCCCCGCTTCCCCATCCGCAAAAATCCTTTTTTTGCACCCAGCCAGTCTCGAAAATAGATATCACTCAAAGGACCAGGATCTCTTGGACCGAGTGACGCTCAGCACAGAAATCATACATGATCTGCTGACAAGGGCGATGATGATCGTCTCAGGCAATCGGAGCGACTGTAAAGAATGGAAAAGACCAACCTTTCTCAAATCATCCAGCGTCTGTTGATTCACTCCGTCCTCTTCGAAGGTGGTTTGGCAGTTATCGATCACATCGTCCATAATGCGCTGGTACACGGTACCCTGTGATGAGCAGTTCTGCTTTCAGCATCCGTGTGCCATGAATGGAATGGGGTCTGGGGCTGCTGCGAGAGTCTGGCAAGAGCAGACTAACCACAAGCTGGTTCGACATTCTGTCAGTGATCCAAAAAGGTACTGCAAGAAAGCTGCAGTGGGTGCGACAGCAAGATGCAATTTAGGTTGCTGCCCCGGTGATGTCAAGGATGACACGGAAGAGGTGGTTGATCCGATCTATTTGAGGTGGTACTGCTCTGCAGTCTTGTCTCGCAGAGACTTGACTTGACTTCAGTCTCTCATCTCTAGCCCTTCTCTTTGTTTGTCTCCACCGTTGTTTTCCTTCTTTCTGTCGTTGTCGTTTACGGTGGTAGGAATCACAGCTCTGATCACTGAGGGTGTTGTAAAAGTTGGGTTTGGATTGGCGGAAATTGTTGAAGGGTGCAGGCTTTGCCAAGACCGCTTACATAATGAACTTTTTCACCACTGTCGACATGTGAAGATGATCTCAATGAATAATGAGTGTGTTGATTGACTTGGAATGTTCTAATTTACACAATATCGGCTTGGGCTCACCGCACGATATGAAGTAGCATGCAACATCCACACCACCACCAAGAGAGCCCAAACTCCTCCGGTCAAACCCATGTAAACGACATAGCATGGATAGACATGAACCTCAAATGAACACTTTGCAAAGAAGTGAGGTTTAACGTATTGTCATCTGCTTTACCATGTCACCTCCTTTGCCGGTCATGCCACCTTCCCTCGATACCGCTGATGCAGAGCCAGGTTTCTTCTCGAAAATTTTCCAGAATTTGAGACTCTCGTCCGCAGCTAGGTTCCATAATTAGCTATCGTATCATCACTAAAACAATGACACTCAAGACTCACCCGCTGTTGCCAGCATTTGGCCATCAGGGCTTAAGCAGCTGTGAAGAACTCTCGTTTCATGTGCTGGTATTTCTACGTTTCGAACCAAGGTCGGGTAGCTCCAGATGCTGAGGGAGTTGTCTGGGAAGCCGCTGGAACTGACGATCTCCTTGTAGTGGTTGCTCCAGCGAAGACTTGTGACTTGTGAGCCGGTATCAATGCTATTCGTCCGAGCACCGGTTGTTGTATTCCAGAAATGAATGTGTCTGTCATAAGAACCTCCACCAGTGGCCAGCAGGTTTGGCTGCCATGGGCACCAGCTCAAAGCTTTTACTGCCGCACGGTGATTTGTCTTCTGGAATTTAGGTGCGCCAAGAGACCGAGCATCCCAGATAGAAACAAGATTGTCGTTGCCGCCGGTGGCTAGCTGAGCACCATCCGCTCTCCACTCGAGACCGCAGACTTCAGATGTGTGGGAGACAAGTTCGGCAACTTTATGTTGGGCAACGCGGACGTCGTGATTGTAAACCAAGCCACTTCTCGCACCTGTCGATAGGATATGCTTGTTCCAGCCCATGACTCCTACGCGCGTATCGTGGCCATGCATACTACGAAGCTTGGTGCCTTCTTCCGCATCCCAGATCTGCACCTCGCCTGAACCAAGACCCACTCCAACGTAAGCTCCGTCTCCACTCCATTTGACGCTGCTGACATAGGTATCTGCAGGGGTCTCCAGTAAGCAGCTGACTGTGCCAGATTCAGCAGACCAGACGTAGACGTTACGCTCGAGCCCAATTGCTACCTGATTGCCGGAACTCCAATCAAGGAGGTTGAGGTAGTAGTCATCGACAAGGCCAGGAGCGTCTAAGACTCGCTCAGGGGCAGTGAGTACTCTTCGCCGGAATTGGGCAGAAGTTGCATTGGCAGGTTTTAACGGACGATTGTACTGTGACCGGAGATCTATTGGCTTGGACGACTCCGGTGGTGCGGGCTTGAAGGCAAGGATGCGGGTATTAAGCGAAACTCCACATGCAGTTGCTAACGATGATTCGTACGCTAGGGTATCTGGCGCAGGCTTCGTGTACGAAGATGTTCCATCACCATCCTCCAAGTTCAGCCCCTCGAGCGCTAGTGTGGCATCATCCTCTGTAGAGAGGCCACCAAGATCAAATGCACTGACAGCATTCGCTAGAACCGCTGAACCTTCACCGTTGCTAGTCTTTGGACGGTGGCTTTCATCATGCTTGCCAGAACCAGCTGTGACTATACCCTCGCTTGCATTTCGGTTAGGAATAAAGCGATCTCCAGCTTCGAGGCGGATAGTAGTCTTGCCTGATCTCGTGCGAAGTGGACCTTTCTTTCGGCTGGTACTCTTTGATGGCGTCTGCCCAACGGTGGTCCCAGTCCCGGTCAAGGTCCAATCTGAAACACCAAGTTCGAGATGCTTAGGGGACTTCTTTGCTATAGCAATGTTTGACTTAGGAGAGTCCCGGTAGGTAGGCCTAGACGTTGATCGTGAGAAGTATGGAGTCAAGTTGCCATATGCTGACTGCGAGACTATGCGAGTCACGTCGGTTGTTTGGCGAGGAGGTGTGAATGGAGATGAATTGTTTGAGACATTGGTGGCAAGGCTTGTCGTTCTTGTGCGCGGTGACGGTGTGAGCGGTATACGTCCGCCAGCTGTGCGTGTGGAGAAGATGCCATGATGGCTCTTCAGTGGGGTTGATACCGAAGCGGTCGCCATTGCCAAGAGCTGATGTTATGATCGACTGGACAAATTAATGTATCGATCGATGTGCTGTGAAGAAGACTGGCGGTCCTCAGGTTAGTGATAGTTCAATTGACAAGCGAGTGATTGGCAAAGGTCGCTGTTGAAGTTCCGGGCTCGTATGAGATCCCAAGAGTCTCAATTCAATGGATCCTGGGTGTGTTAGTTGATAGTCGATGTTGTGTAGCCGGAAAAGATGATGTCAATTGGGTTCCTTAACGGAGAAGCTCTTGCAATCGGTGGGTCGAGCAGATCAACGAGGTTGAAATGATCTAATGGATTGTAGAGTGGTCTCGTGCGTAAGGTAATGATGTTTGCAATAAATGCAGAGAGGTGGAGATGGGAAGATGGGAAGATGTGCGGAGAGAAGACGTTGGTGAAGGAGAAAGCAGGAAGCTCAATCTCGGCATAAACAGAGGAAGAGCGATGGCGCTAGTGTTGTTGCCCAGCGACAGCCTACGGGCTACCTTAGGTACCCAGGAAGTAAAGCTTGGCTAAGCCCTACAAGGCGTCCATCAGCCAGTAATAAGGTAATTCATCATCATTCCCGTAGAGAGTACCTGAGCCTGGAAACATTCCGAACCTAAGGTACTGGCAAACACCGCAAACACAAACACAACCACAATCACAATCATGCATTCAACCCTACTTCTCTAAGCACCATTGTCGTGCCCGAGCTTCGACTCAATTATGGAGTCTGGCATGGTATCCTTACATCTTTTATGAAACGTACAAGAACCATGAACACAATCATAAATCAGCAGCCGGGTGGGACAAACCCTGGCTTTCAACCAGCACAACTCTATTCGGGCATTTGGAATGGCACTGCTCACGGAGCAAGGATGCCACCTTCAGTCGCATCTTCGTCAAACAATACTTACCTTATGCCCGCCAGTCCATCCAAAAAAGCACGAATGTCAAAAGAAAGTTACAAGCCCAAGGTGTCCAGGACCTGTGGGCAAAGGCCTGCCTGCTTGGTCAATGCTTCGGTAACTTATTGTGGCAACAATCAAATCTATGCATTTGGGGGCTTCGATCAATATACCGATGAAGGTATCATATTTGATTTGCCCACCTGAGGCGTAGCCAGAGCCCCCATTGACATACAAACAGTTTACAATCATGTCCTGCGACTAGACCTGCATACGCTGCAATGGACACTTGTGGACAATTACGGGGATATTCCAGGCGTCCGGATGGGTAGTTATACAGACAACACAGACTTTTGATCTTCATAAGCTAAAACACAAGTCAGGTCATACCGCGTGCCTTTGGCAGGGCTCGAAGCTTCTGGTCTACGGCGGTGAGAACGAACACCGGGAGTATCTCTCCGACGTCGTCATATACGATCTTTCAACTTCTCATTGGACCCAGCCCGAAATAAAGGGTCCCATACCAAAAGGCCGAGCCAGGCATGCCTCAGCGGTTTACGATGATAAGCTCTTCGTTGTCGGAGGACTAGCTGGAACGGAAACCTACACACTAGATGAGATATGCTACCTTGATCTCAAAACATGGACATGGTCCAGATCATGGACCTTCGTTGCACGCTTTGATCATTCTACCTGGATATGGGGAGGCCGCATATGGGTCTTTGGCGGTCTCGGGCCCGACATGGAGCGTACAGGCGAATTATGGTCACTAGATCTGAAGAACAGTCCTGCTTTCAAATCTGTCCCAGCTCACAGAATTCCTGAGTCCACAGCGGAGAGAGCAGGGCCGAGCCCACGTTCGCATTTCGCCCAACACCCTTCACCGCAGCATATCGTTCCAGGAGGGAGCGGCAGTTACACTGCCAATTCAAGCAGCGTCCAGGTTCGCAGCTCCAATCTTGTCCCCAAGCCCGCTGCTCCAGGAGCCATGACATCTACGAGATTTGTGTCAGGAGCAAACGTTCCGTCTCCGGCTCTAGGAACACATTTCCACGTCTATTCTTCTGGCGCGCTGCTGGATTTTGTCACTCCAGCAGGTACAATCCGGCCGTCGGAATGTAATCTTTCAGCCCTCGAGCTCGGCACCCAACAATGGCAACGACTCGCCGAAGGATCGGAGATTTTTGATCCTTCTTATCGCTGGCATTACTGCGCGGTGAATGAGGAGGGAACGACGGCCTGGCTCCTAGGATGTGCAATGGAGCCTTCGGAGAATGGTGCTGCAAATCTCGAAGAGTACTTGAGCGATGTACTGGCAATCGACCTTCGCGAATTCGGCTTGCTGGGCAGTGAGTCGACATGGGAGGCTAGTGCAGAGAGTTCCAGAATGCCCGCTTCGGACACAAACTCCACCTCACACATGAGCAGCCTTGGTTCAGATCTTGGGTCAATGTTTGATCAGGTGCCAGAGACAAGTGGTAGCGACTTCGTCATCACCGCGAATAACGACGATCAAACGGATGACGATAATATATCTGCAGCCTCTTCAGTCACGACTCTTGATATATCTCAGAAGCCGCACTTTATGAATGCTTCGAACGCGACATCGACCCCCATTCACGTGCATAAGCTGATCTTGCAAGCGCGCTGGCCGCACTTTAACCGGGTCTACAAGTCGCAAATGTCGGAATTTCATACGAAAAAAATGCACATCCAAGAGCCCTATAACGTCGTCCGAGCTTTTCTCTACTATCTTTACACCGATAGCATCGATAAGCATCCCGAATACTGTCCGGATCTCCGAGAAGTTGCTGGTCTTCTTGTGATGGCAGATGTCTATGATATGCCAGAGCTACGTCTACATTGCGTTCGTCGGCTCAGTCGAGAGTTGGATGTCGAGCATGCAGCGGTGGTTTGGGAGCGGGCAGGCACGGCGAAAGAGGAGTGGCTTCGAAGACGTGCGGCCAATTACTGTTTAACCCACTGGGGCCGGGTGGTGAGGACGGAGGGTTTCCGCAGTCTGAGTCGACACAGCATGATGGAGTTATGTGAGGTGATTGATGTGGACGGTCGAGTGATTGGAGGGGAGGAACTGGAGGTGGTGGGAGGTCTTGGGGGTGGTAAGGTTGGTGTTGGTGGATCTGGTAGTGAGCTGGCGAGAAGGAGAGCTGGAGCACAGGGAGGTCATGTTGCTGAAGAAATGGATGATACTGAAATACCGGAGGACGAGGGTATGGAATTGAGCTGAATCATTTCGAAAGAGCAGGGCGTTGGTGGTGCCTGGTTATCGGTGTTCAAGTATAAGGTAGGTATTGCATGGCTTCGGCTTTCGAGGAATAAAAAGGGAGTGAACAAGGTACCTATCTACCTTACCTACCTTACCTAACGAGAGACTTGAGAAACGCTTGTATGATAAACCACCGTACCTTACCACCGTACCTCAGGGGCCACGTTTGATGCAAACCGCAGCACAAAACGGACTGCCTTTTCGTGGCCAGTCAGTGTCCAGTGTCCAGTGTCCAGTGTCCAGTGTCCAGTGTCCAGCGACCCAGTGAGAATAAGCCTTGCCTTACTTTTCATCTCTAAGCTCATCACTTACCCCTTGGCCTGCCATTTTGACTGAAGATTCATTGGTGCCGAAGCGCCAAAGTACATTGATACGAGTTTCGCTTTGTGGTATTGGTATTGGTGTTGGTATTGGTATTAGTATTGGTATTGCGTATCATCCTTTCCTAATCGAGGACTAGTCGCCACTTGGTCTTGAGTAAGGTAGGCTTGGGCCTTGGCAGGGGAATGGAAAGAGAGGCGTTGATAAAAGACGTTGCTGACATTTACTACCACCAGCTACCCACAACGACAACCGTCTTCCTGACGGCCCTTACCGAAAAACGCTCTCTTTTTTCCATCTCACCTCTCACTTTCGCTGCGAATCTCCGACTTCTTGACTTTGAGACTTGCCTGGGATTGCCAAGTTGCCTCCGACGTCCAGCCCTTAGAATCCCAATCCGTTTCAGATCCTGCATAATCCTCCGCCGCAGTTCAGCACAAACACATAGTCAAATACAGGCCGCGAGTCCATCTTAGCTCAGGGGGTCGACAACATATACTCGGGGCGTGTCGGCGTCAGATCTGCTTGCGGCTCTTCTACTCTCAACGATCCCGAACACTTCAATCGGAGTCTTAAACTGAGCTGTCACTTTTAGCTACACACCATCAGCCGCCAAAATTCGTGGCCACGAGGCCAGAGCTTCCCTCCTCGGAGGTCAGCCATCGGGAAGAGCGTATCCTGCTGGCTATCCTGGCGGTGGTCTGGCAAGATCGAGGATGTATAGGCCCAACTCTGTGTGGACATGGGCCTTCGTAGGGGTGACTTGTGTGCAGGCCGCCATAGTCTTGGGATTTGAATCGTGAGTCGACCCAGCCTAGGAGTTACGTGCTCGCATCCGATCTTTCTGAGGGCATCAACATTGAGATTTGTACATTTTAGTGTGTGCGATTTTTGCTTACATTGATGCTGCAGATATGTCTTCGCTCTTTTCCAAACACGTTCTCACAAGCCCAGCGACGATGGTGACTACCAGTATACTATTCCAACTTTCCTAACTTTATACATCTTTGGTTTTATCTATGAACTACTCTTGGCCTACGACGCCCTTCGTCTCAAGAATACAATCCAAATCATCGGACTTTGCCTTTATAACCTCGGCTTACTGATCTACGCGGCCGTCCAAATGGCTGAGATAAATGGAGCCGTTAAAGATCCCACAACCTGGAGTGCTGAGCAGCCATTCCTTATCGCGATTCCTTGCGTCATTGCAGTAGGTTCAATTGCCATGTCAATTGTGGCCCGGAAAATCTACGATGAGTTTGCTTGGACCATCTACAAGCATATAAGTGCGGATTTGAGGATGAAACGGCGATACCTAGCGTATCAGGTATATTGAATAACAGGAATATCGATCGTACGACTCACTAATTTGTGCTCACAGATCTACATTGCCCTACTAAAGTTCGACTTCTTCTTCTTTCTTGGGTTCACCGTCCAATTTGTGGTTGTCGTTGTAGATGTTAAGGATGTCGAATTTGCTCTGACCATCGCTGCAATCCCTGTCACAATCCTCATCCTTATCATGGCCGGGTATTTCACTCGAAAGGAAAGCTTTTCGGGCATGATTGCCATCATTGTAAGCAGTCTGGGTCTCAATGGTCCAAGACGGCATGTGCTGATAATATTCGGCTTAGGTCCTTTACTTTGGAGGGATGGCCTACTTCCTCTTCAAACTCGTCCGAATGTATCAGCACACCGGCAGGGCCGAGCGCTACAAGCCCGCTCGCAAAACTCTCACTTCTTTTGCAGTGATTACAATCGTTCTAATTGTCCTGACAATCATCAATGCCATCGTGTGCGCCTCGAATTTCCGGCACGGACTGAAACCTTACATCGCGAACAGAAAAGTGGAAAGCGAAGAGGAGAAGCCAAGTATGATGGAGATGCCTAATCTTTCGCACGGACCAGTACCGAGCCGCATGACCATTGATTGAACGGAAGCACATCTTGGGAAAAAGGTTGGCCGGCGTTCTTGTTGTGATGACGTTAGGCGAGGCAAGCAATAGGAAGCCTTGCCCGGATGTGCGTTCGATACCCCTGGTGTTTCAGCGGTCTTTATACCTGAGACCCTTCGCGGTCAATGCATGCCTAGTATATTGCGTCTCTGGCACTGTCTGTCTTGTTTTACGATCGGGGATGGCAGGAATCGAGGTGATGTGGCGTTCATGGCTTTAAAGGACACCTAAGACTCAAATTGATGATTCATATGCCTGATTGAATTTGCTCCCAATCCATCGGTTGTGGATTCGTGGAATTGGCCGAGCGCGAGGTGGAAAATGGAGCAATTATGAGCAGGAGGTAGAGTGAGTCAAGTTATACCAGGGCGTATCATGTATGAAACAGCTATTTGGAAATGCCACAGATAGCAGACATTGAACAAAGGATTTGCTTTTGCATACTGAGAGCATTTTTATATACCGCGGCAAGCTACTTGCCGCCGTTATGTAGATGAGTGAAGCGCCGGGATCATTCCTACCTTCAAAAGCTCATGTAGATTGATGTTCCCAGCTCCTACATGATCAAAACTTTGCTGTATTGCCTACCATTTCGGACCCTCTCCAGACAGAGATCATGGTGACAGGTCAGCACGCCTACAAATGCCCATCTGACCCCTGGGGCAAAATGCACCACCAAGACTAGAGCCCGCTGACTCTGGGTTCGCAGACGATGCGCTGTTAGATGAACTGACACAGGATGGCAAGATGAACTAGTAAGCTCCTAGGAGCAGTGGCGAGCACCTGCCTTATGAACGGGGACCTGGACTGAGCTCGATACAGTGCCGAGTGGCCTGGCCTACTCGACCGCCTATTGCCTAGATTGGAGCGTGTACGTACAATCTCTGGAGGCTCATCCACCATGTCTGACGCCCGCTTGAGATCGCCTATAATGACTTTCCTACCCCATCAATACCTTTACCCGGATCCCTTCCACCATCGCTAAAAGAAGAACATATATCCGTCAAACGAGAACCACCAATAAAGGAGGAACCTTTTAAAGAGAGACCGAGAATCCAAGACGAGTCTGGGAACACGAAACAGGAAGCCCCTGAGAATGAAGAGCAAGCCAGTGCCATTGCAGACCCGTCAACTGAAGACTCCAAGTCGAACATCAAACGCGAACCTTCTCCAACAACCAACAACGTCGCCCTACCACCAGTAAATACCCTCCCACCACCACTCCTCTCCCTCCTTAGCACCATCCAGTCCACCCTTCGCTCTGGCTTCCCCACCGCCCCACCTCATACCGCCCAACGTCTCGCCGAGCTCCTCCTTTACCCCACAAAGCACTACAAAACCCTCCCCTCCTACCTCCGCGCCCTTGACCGAATCGTTTCAGTCGCCAGTCCAGCTTCCGTCTTCCCTCTACCCACCCTCACTCCTGCAGCTACCACAAATGGACGACTCCTCAATGGCACGTCGTCGCCGAGTCCTGACCCGGCGGACAAGGATTTTATCGGCGGGGCTGAGCTGACGGAGATACCATGGTTGAGGATTCCGGGGAGCCCGGCCCCAGTGCACAACGGACCGACCAGTGACCTGAGGACCGAAAGCACCAGCGTCATCGACGGGCCAAATGGAGCTGGATCGGTGGAAACGGTCACAGTGAATGTGAACGGTGCACACAGCGCTCAACCCCGTGACGACAGCACCATCAGCCACGGCATCACCCAAGGAGAGCTATTACGCCAAGAACAAGAAGCCGGAATCGTGCCCGTACCAGCACCAGTACCGAACGGAAGAGTCACACGAAGCAGTGCGGCGGCTTCCGCCGCTGCGACGAGAGCTGTGGGTGGGGAAGATGTCGAACGCATTGCGGACTCTGAGGAAATGGAGCCCGTGCACGCGAGAGGCCCCGACATGATAGGGATGGAGGATATGGGACCGCAGACGCCGGGCAGTGGATTGGCCGGTGGGATTGATCTTGAGGGAGCGTTGGGGAGGAGGGGCGAGGGCGAGACGATGGCAGCGACGGTCGGGAGGGTGGCGGAGGAGAAGGAGCAGAAAGGGGAAGAGAAGGATGAGAATAAAGATGAAGATGGCGATGGGGATATTGTCGTCGCGGATGCGGACGGGGTCGCCGAGGGCGATGGTGAGGGAGCAAATGAGAGTGGGAAGAACAAAGGGCCGGATGCTGTGGATAGTTCGACTCTGTGATAAAGGTCGAATTGGCACGAGCAAGATTGAATGTCTCTGCTGACGCCGTACGGGTGGTCAGGAAAAGTAGAGAGCCGAGTAAATGGCCATTCAAGACGGCCCTCGTCCAGGTGGAAGTGCTGCTAAGCAGACTAAGGACCTTGGGCAACCGCAAACTAGCAAGGCTATTGATTTAATGGTCATGAAACATGTCCGCTAGCAAGAAGCAATGTAATATGACCAAGACATGATAGCAGAGCAAAGGACCAAACTCACACAGACTCATTCATCATTTGCTTTGATGGAGAGGGACTCCTTCCAAAGATATAATCTTCAGCTATCATGGGCTGATCGTGTCTTCGACTTTATACGATGATCCTGTATATATACTCACGAGCGTTGTCCTTAATGATACGTCGTTGCTTTTCCTAACCTCCAACCTCCTGCATTTCTCCTTCCAAACCGCTTTTCACAAGCGGCTTAGCGATCAGCCCCATCTCAGCACCCAATCCTTGCTCCAAGCTCCTCCACTGGTCGCATTTTTGAGGCCCGTCACCGTCAATGCCTTACTCGAGACGTTGTAATTGAAACTGCTACCTGGTACAGCAATCCCGTTCAGCGACACATTAGTGACGGCACCTTGCACGCCTAGGACAGTCACATTGGCAAGCGGGTTGGGGTCTTTATACATGCCACGCCCTGAAGCGTACAATGCATTTTTTGAAGCGGTGAACTAACCAAGATTAGAGACCTGGCGCTCCGAGATTGAAGCGGGTGTAAATGGGCTTACCTCGACGTAAAGCGTTGCGTTCGGCACCAGACTCGCGCCATCGTCGACGTAAAGACTTCCACTCGCAGAACCATCAAGACTCAAGGCAGCGATCACCCCCCAAGGATTCTTCCTTGCGTCTCTGGTCACCAACGCCGGCTCCTGGGTCGGTATCACATTATTGCCCCTGTTCGTCATTTCAGAGTCAGTATGGCCTTCAAAAGGGTGTATCAAGGCTCATCGGAACGTGTCTACCGAGTAGAACTCAAAATAGGTCTCTAGATTCGGTCCAAAAGGGGGAAGATACATTCCGAAAAGACGAACCTAACGTAAACAGGAATGTGACCCAACGGTGCGTCAATCGTAACATTCTCTCCTGCAGACACATTGACAGCAGAAAGAGTGTACCAATCATAGTACACCTCGCCTTTGCCCACGCCCGGAAAGACTCCGCCCACGGTAGTGGCACCTTGGTCTAAGACGGGTGTGACGAGAATGGCTGGCCCAAGGAAGAATTGACGGTCTGCAGCCGCGAGAGAAGGATCATGAGGAAACTCCCAGGCTAAAGCTCGCATAACCGTTGAGCCAGTGCTATGGGCCAGGTAGAACAGAGTGTACATGTATGGCAAGAGCTGATACCTGATGTTCATTGCCGTCTTGCTGGCATCGATAACAGACGACCAAACATACGCCTCCTGCGGATTGGCGGAAAGTGTATTGTGGTTTCTATGCTACGGTCAGCATGCTGTTCTCGCGACATATACTCAAGCCGGAAGAGAAGCCGATAGTGTACAATCAGGGCAGGAAACGTTCCTCGCTCACAAAATGTGCCCTGTGAGTCCTATACGGCTACCGAGGAGGCAGATATTGCTCTGAATTGTACGTACCGGTAGAAAGGGAAGAAAGCAGACAGCTGCATCCAACGGTTGCATAATTCTTCGTCCGAATTGCCGTTAAAGCCACAGGTGTCAACGCCGAACATAGGAACCCCGAACAATGAGAAAGATAGAGCTTGCGGGATAGAGAAGAACATATAAGCAAAGAGGCTCGTATTGTCACCGCCCCAATGTCCTGCCCACTTGCCACTGCCTGCAAAAGTCGATCGACCAATGATGAAGGGCCGCACTTTTGGCATTGCAGCCAAGAGAGCATAATAAGTCGCGTTCAAAATCTGATGGCCGAACAGATTATGAACTTCGTATTCTTGCGTACCGTCCGCATGAGTGGCATTCGGCGATATTGCGTGCACCGCAAGATCACCCTGGACGTTGTTGATTACATAAGGAGGATGATTGACGTCTCGCACGCCTGGAGTAGGAGTGGTCCTTAGATAATTGGTATCACTGGAGGAAGAAACCGTGGCAGCAGCTGACGACTGGCTAGCTGCCGCGGAAGAAGCTGAAGCTGCCTCCGTGACATTTGTCAAATTGAAACCCTCTGGATAGCCATAGACAACGTTACCCGGCTCGCCTGGAAGCCCGAAAGGTGGATGCACGGGATTCATGGTGATATTCCCAGAACCACAGCTACCCACACAAAATGATGAGGCTTCTGACATGTCAATCCACGCTCCATCAAACGCCACCTTACTGTGCCAATTGACCATCTCGTTGATCCACCATTTTCCGGCGCCTCCAGAGATCCAATCAGGGAAGACAGTGTAGCCCGGCCAGACATCGCCAATGTACAAGCTACCATCTGGATTAGTTATGAAAGATCCTGTCGCATTGCCATTGTCGAATGTGCTGTAGTTATCACTAGTATTCAGAGGGTTTGGAACATAGATCGCGGAGTCAATGATTGGTATGTAGTGCTTGCCACTAGCATGAAGAGCGGATAGGAAATCCTCTCCCTCGCTGTAACTGAATCTGACGGGGTCGTTGTCGAAATCTCTGTACTGATTCATGTAATCAATATCAGTCCATATGTTTTCCAGCGGAATCCCGAACGCCTCGTAGTTGTCGACCACGGATTGGAGTTCGGTCCAGTTCGCATAGCCCCATCTACACTGGTGGAATCCAAACGTAAAATACTGCTGCATGGCAGGCAGCCCAACAGCAGCCATCTGATATGCTGTGGTGATCTCTGGCTGTGTGGGGCCTGCAAAGACATACATGTCGATGCTACCACCAAGGAGACGCCAGGTGATGTTTGTGGGCCGCAGAAGTATCTCTTGACCGTGGGCGTTACGGTTGTAGACCCCGTGGGAATATGATACATAATCCGCGGTTGCATTGCTTTCATTGGTAGTGACCAGCGAAAGAGTGCCATTGCCGTCGGCTTCGTAGTACCTCGTGTCTAAATAGAAAGGGTGCGAGCCGTACAAATTTCTGGATAGACAGGGTCAGATGCAGAACCCACATATAATAAAAGCTTCATATCTAGGCTTACGTATCGATCGTATCTCCAGTGTCTGCGGCATACATGGTTTTAGTAAAGTTATTGCCCAACCGGAGTGCATGAATCGTCTCCCCTAATCCGTAAAGGTTATAGTTTTCGGGTAGACTGCTAGCAAATTCAACGAATTGAGATTCGAACACAAGCTTTGTCCCAAGTGTAGAGAAAAGCGTATCACCGGTAGAGACCCTATATACGGAAAATGAGAAGGTTGGATCATTGCTCCATACAAAATTCAGATCACTAGACAAGCTCGTACTGTCCGCATCAGTGTCAGGGGTGGGCTGGTGAACAATGTAGCTTGGCAAGTTGTAATACGAAGAGTTTGATGCGTCGATCAGCGCTGGTGTGATCCTAATGGCAAGGCGGTCTGCAGATTGATACTGGACAGTAAGGTTCAACATGTCGATATCATTTCCATATACGTTGCATTCTGGGCCCGCTAGTGTCAACGTCGCCGTCAACCCCAGCGGATTGCGAGCAACATTAGAGGCAGTATATCCGGGACAAACATCTTGAGCAGCCTTTGCCTGCGGATCTTCAATGGTAGGTATCAAGGTTGCGCCTATAAAGAATTCGGAATCAGCGTTGACCGAAAGAAAGGTCAACTCAGAGGGGAATTGGGAGTCTTTGCATCCCTGGAACATGTCTTGCAACGTGTGAAGGGGTCTGAAGTAGAGGATTTTGCCGGGAAGTGTACATACCAACATCAGCAGACGACGGGACAGTGAAAATAGGTCTATAAGTGGTTGAGGTTGTAGTACGTGAAGTTGTCATTGAGGTGGCATTTTGAGCATTGGAAACTCTGCTTAGCTGCAGTGTGCAGAAGATGAAGAGATTGAAGATGGAGAGGGGAGAATGAAACATGATTGGGTCAGGGGGTTGGCGTAGCTTGAAGCAGCCAGTAGCATAGGCGAGAAGGAAAAGCAGGTAGATGAAAGCCAGCAGGGGTGCAGCTGCAAGGGCTCGACCAAGGATTGAGACGGAGGAAGAAATGAGGAAGACAATCTCGATCAGCCATGGTGTGGGGGCATCCATACTCCCTTTGTACCCTCAGGACGTCGCGAGGAGAAGTACGTGCCTAGACAGCTACACTATGACGAAGCTGGTGAGAACATGATTGGACGCTGGGGGGAGAAAGAATGGGGACTGCAGGTAACGGTAACATGGAACATGTTAGGAAGGCGCGAAGCTTTTCCCGGACATGTCCACTCTGACAATGGCCAATGGCGTAGACAGCAGAAGGCCCGATACTGGGCAGTTGGAGTGCATGAAGCCCATGGGAATGCTTGCCGCTTTACAAGATGCAGGACTCGGGTTGCATCGACCATGGTTGATCTTCAGCCTCGTACACGTCTGAGAGGTGGCTATGATGACTGCAGCAGGCCCAGCCGTAACTGAAAGAAGAAGACATTCCAAGGGGAAGAGGAAGGGGAAGGGTAAACGGAGAATTTGTAGAGAAGGTCACAAGGTCAGAGGGTGGAGAGCGTTGCCCCGCCTTTGAAAAATGGGAAAATGATAATCCAATGCTCTACGGAGTAATAATCATGATCATCATAATGATATTAAGTCTACACTGTAGTGTACACACTACATCCCCGCATTCATGAATCATGAATCATGAATCATGAATGCGGGGAAGCTGCGTAAAAAGGCTACCCTACCTTAGCTATTTACATCTATCTTACCTTGCCGTACTCCCAGACCCAAGTCCCCATCCTCAAATTACCCTACCGTGTAAAGGCTGAAAGAACTTCCTGTTAATATGTGCCCAGATAAGTTCACCTACTCCATAGGAGATAAAGAATGTAGAGAGTCACAGATAGCGGTACCCGCACCGAGCCTTCTTCATAAACAATGAATCCAATTCTGTCTACTCGTATTCTCCCCCATTTTTCCCTTATTCCCCCTTTTCCTTTTACACATGCTACGAGGGAACGACAATACTGCACTGTACCATTGTCAGGTCGGTTGTCTCGAATTACACGCCCCAAGCGCTAGTTTGTCCTCTTGTACAACTTTCAACTGCCCATAAACTATGCCCAAACTCTTCCTGCAATAACAAAAAGAACGCCTCCTGAAATGCTCTGCTCCAATGCGCCCAACGTTTTACAAGTAAGCTCATCATCACACTGCTATCCTGAATGGACAAGGGGGGATGGAAAAAGCGCCGACCAGCTTGAGCAAAGCATATGATAGCGTCCATCCTCGTGTCTACGATTCTCTCTCACGCCCTCTCCTCCCCAGCTCTTGCCTTGCCTCTCCTCCTAAAAAAGTCCATCACTCTCCTTGCTGCCCCAGATGTTCCGGCGTGATGTCCCCCTCCCCCATAGCTTGGATCCGCGTCTTGCTCGTACGCATCTGCGAATTTCCTATTGTTCTTTTGTAGAACATTGGGTCCACGTCCGCCTCGGTTTGCATGTACGGCACCACCCACTGGCTCTTCTTCGTATTCATTGAAACCCTGAGGGTAGACAGGTCGCTCGCGTCGGTTATTAAGAGAAATCTGCGACTCCGTAGGCGTGTCCAGATACGACTGACCCGGTTGCAGCAATTTCGAGGCGGGGTAGGGATCTTGAGGGCCCTCGCTCTGTGGGCTGCCATATTCGCTTTGCTGGGCCCCTCGAGAAAGAACGTCTTTTCTTCGCGTCTGTTGTGCAGGGCTGTCTCGCGAACGGTCCCTTGAACCATCGAATCCCGTGGGTAAGTTCTCCTCTTGTCCATAGCTGTTGGCTCCACTTTGGCCCTTACTGTATGCCATAGTCTGAGGGCGCGACTGAGCTCGGCTTGAAAGGCCTGACTGAACGTTGCTCGACTGCCTCCGCTCGGAAGCTGGTCTTATGTCACTGTTCGTGTCTTTTGCACTGACTGGGCTGGTGAGGCTCCTCAACGAGAAAGAGGCGGGCAATAAAGAAAATCTCCGTGGCTTCTCCTGTTTGGGCATATCACTACTCTTCCGTCCAAAGCTGAATGATGGGCGCCGCGATTCGGTGGATTGCCGAGGGCTTTCAGATACCATTGGAGCTTTCATACTTGTAGGTGGATATCGTTTTTCTCTTGATGGCTCCCCGGGCGACTGAGTTTGCGATCTGCCACCAGAAACCGACCCTGTCCTGAAAAAGTTTCCTAAAGTATTTGACCGTTTGTGCCCTCGGGAATGATCTCTATGATCTCCCAATGTTGGAGGGTCGTATTGCTGAGTGCTTGGTAGACCAATTGACTCATTTTGACCATAAGATCCTGACTGAGGAATTGGCGCCGAAATGTTGTATTGCTTACCGCTCTTGGGCTGCGCAAGCCGTCCTTCTGCATTGGTCGGTGCCACAGTAGGTGCAAGAGGTTGGCTATAAGAATTTCCTCTGGAAGGTAGCCGACCAGCTGTGGAAGCCATGGACCCTCCGGTAGTAGGCCTGGTTATGTTCGAGGTTGGAAGCGGGCCGAATACGCTGGTGGATTCAGATACAGAACGAGGCAAGTCTTTCGGAGGCCGTGAAGGAGGCGCCATGTCTCGCTGAGAGCTGCTAGGTCGATACTGGGTTTTGTTTGCCCCCTGTTGATATGCTTGACTTGACCTTGGGCCTGGTGCAACAGATGCATCTTGCGGCGGCGATTTGGTCGTCGCGAGGTATTGTCGAGGAACAGGTTCTGGGCCTTCGTTGCCGGCCCTCGCACGAGTCTTCTGTTGACTTGTTGAAGGAGCTTGAGAGGATACATCTGTAGCGGGTGAGCTGATGGGAGGCAGACCTTCGCCTCTAGTGGTTTGGCTTTGTGGAGCGACGTATTCAACTTGCACGGTTCTTCTCTTAGGATCACGAGGTGCTTTGCTTTTTTCAACACTTTGCTCAGGGTCAATTTTGCCCTGATGACTGAGGGCGCCAACAGGCGACATGTTGGACGGATGTGTCTTGGCTGGTTCTCTAACGGAAGCACTACGGACGAGCAGAGGAGTATCTTGTGGATCTAGAGGGATAAGGTCAGCTTGATTTTGACGTACCAAACACCCAGATTCGAAGCAGAAGCGACTACCAAACGAGAAGTCGAAGAGACAGTATATGAGAGGGAGAGGGAGACTCTACCTGCGGTGACAGTGGTATTGGCAATCTCGCCAACGGTCGTCGTACTGCTTGTGACTTGTGCCACTACATGCGCAAAATCACTTAACCAACTATGCCTGGCGACCTCAAATAGGTCTGCTCGCTGCCTAGGGTCGGCGACTAGGATCCTCCGCAAGAGGTCACGAGCGTGCGGAGTGACATATTCTGGGAAGGTAAGAGCTGTAGTCGTGATGTACTTATAAAGTAGATTGATGTTGTCCCCTTCGGGATTCGCAGGGTCGTCATCAAAGGGCAGGTAACCAGCCAACATAGCGTACTGCGTCAAGAATTAGTAGACGTGGACCTGGTTGCTGAAGTTTAGTCTTACCAGGATGACTCCACAACTCCAAACGTCGACCTTCCTTCCGGTATAGAGAGAATCCGTCACTACAAGCTCGGGTGCTGCGTAGCACGGACTACCACAACTTGTCGCCATCAGATCTCCTCTTCGACTCCCATTCTGGACTCGCTCCAGATCCATCCTCCTGACGAATTCTCGGTCCGTCAATTTCTTCTCAATGTCTTCACCCAATTCGTCTCGGGGATCAAAGGTGTTGGCAAAACCGAAGTCCGTTATAACAATATTACGGTTGCGGTCAAGAAGAAGATTCTCAAGTTTGAGATCACGATGCACAATACCCTTCTTGTGCAGATAGCCGACCCCGGAAACAAGTTGAGCGAACAGCTTTCGGGCCGTGTGGTCTTTCAGATGACGGTGGTGCAGGATGTAGTCGAACAATTCGCCACCCGATGCATACTCTAGAATGATACCAATATAAGGGGGGGTTTCGATCATTTCGTGAAGTTTGACAATGTTTGGATGCTCAAGGCCCCTCAAGATGGATACCTCGCGGTAGATCTTGGGTAGTCGACTTGGGTTCTGACCCAGGCTCTCTCGGCGGATAAGCTTGATGGCTACTTGAACCTCCCCATTCTTTTTCCAGCCCAATTTGACTTTGCCGAACTCTCCTTCGCCAAGAGTCTGCCCGAGAATGTATTCCCCAAATCGCGTCTCTTTTCTTCGTCCCGTATTCCCTGCGCTGGCCGAGAAATCTTGCCTGCTCCGAGGAGCTGCCCTGCTGACGTCTTCAGCGGCCACGTTGTTCACGACTACTAGTCCTGGCACAGATTCCAATTGCCGTTCTTGTTCGCGTTTGAGATCGATAGCAGGATCATCCACCACGACTCGATTAATCACTCGGCTTTCATCTTTTGCAGGCCCCGTGTTAGGCATTGCAGAGGCTACATTCGAGGCCGAGCGACTTTCCACGGCTGTTGGTGACTGTTGAGAGCCTGGTTCTCGAGTGCGTATTGCCCGTTGAGGTCCCTCAGGCGAACTTGGCCCTCTTCGTCGTGATCTTGCTGCATTCGCTGCCGCCGCTGCTGCCGCGTCGTTTTCCGTTCCAAGTTCACCACTATTTGGTGACTCTGCGGCTCGAACAGTCTGCCGCGAGGAGGCTGTTCGATCGACAAGTGGTGCGTTTGATGGTAGACCGCTAATTTGACCACGTTGGTTTGACGAGGTTCTTGGAGGTGGTGATATCGGTGGCCCACCTTGTTGTGGTTGTGGGCCTCGTCGATCCCTTCGACTCTGCTGATACGGTGGAGACGATGGTGTAGTAGGAATCATTGGGGATGCATGGGTAGTGCTAGCCATGTCCTGACCGCGAAGGGTACTTGAACTTGAATGATAGGGCCCCGAAGAAGCTTGATGCGCCACTTGTTGAGAGGCATCGGGCTCCAGAGTTTGATTACCGTTGCCGCTTGGCCGTCTCGATGGCCGTCTGGATGAGTGTGGTGAGCTTCTGGGCTGCGAGTGGCTCCGGCTCTGGTCACCTGCTTGTGGTGTTTGCTGGGAGTATTGCCGTCGCGATGTTAATGAAGGTTCCACGGCGTATGTACTAGGACCGACTGGTGATTGTGTCTGTTGTGAAGCTACTTGCATCGTAGCCATCGACAACGAACCGGCTCTGGCTCCTGCCTATCCAACCCTTGAAAGAGGCTGAGCGTATGATTTTGTCTCGTTGCAACGCTCTCGAGGCGTAGAACGGCCGGTTGAAGATGCCAATTTGGAAGGGCAGTCCCGATCAGCTTGACCTGCGGTATTCTGGATGAGCAGAGCTACAGCATGCTCCACCTCTTTGTTGTGTTCTGGCAGTTTGACCACGCAACAAATAAAGCTTTCAGCGAGTCGGGTTTCAGCCAATTAATAGTACCGGGCTAAGCTGCGTATTCAATTGGATGTAGTTGTAAGCCCAGCTCTGACTGAAGGTATGGTAGAAGTGAAGAGTTCGGTCGAGGGTCGTGAAGTTTTCAAGAGATATGACCCGTATCAAAGTGAGGGATTCACCTCGTATCTTATGGAGTTGAGATTGCCAAAGCTCTTGAACAGTAGGGGGCTTCGTCCTGCCGCGAAGTGCCAGGGAACAGAGAGGGCAGTTTTTCCAAATCAATGAGTAGGCTCTGGATGTGTCATTTGGGTAATGTGTAGACCTTGGTTACGCGCCGAATCGAAAAGTTTGGATAGAGGTGTGAGTGGGAATTAAGAGTACATGCAGGATAAATGTAAAGAAAGGCAGATGAAGGAGCGTGGGAACGACGGTCGGAAATGACGCTATACAGCAATCATTAGAGGAGATTGACGTCGTCAAAAAGCCTCGAGAAGCCGGTGCGGCCTGGCCTTGTGGAGGAAAGGCGGGCGGGGGAGGGTGAGGAGTGAGAGGAGTGTTTGGAAGCTGGATGTGAATGTTGTTTTTGTTGCAGAGTTAAGTTGGAAAGTCGGTTTCGCTTTCAGAACCGGTTAGAGTTCCCTGCAATCTCCTGGGTCCTGGGTCCCTTCTCCTTGGACTACTTTACCTTTACTCTACAGTACCACGTACGTACACGTATCAAATCTGTCGAGGAAAGCGCAAAGTGCAAAGTTTTTGGCTTTTTGGACCGTCACCATCTGCGTTCATCTTTTTCCCTGACAAGTTACAAGTTCCTCCCTTCTTCCATCAAGATCCATCGAGGGGCTGATATTGAGCCTCAGAAACCCGTTCGTTTCACAGAAAACGGTACTGACACAGGCTTAGCTACTCTACTCGTACTTGGATTTACTCTACAGTAAGACGGTAACACAGTGACACAATCAATAACACACACAGTCGATCCAAATGTAACATGGAGTAGTCGGCAAAGATAGACACTCTCTCACAATCTTTATCGTCTTTGGCTATTCCACTTTTTACCAGTCTCAAGGGACTACTTGGAAATCAAGCGCGCTGAAAAGTGAAAAAAGCACTTGCTTCAAAGTACAGTCTACAGTAGACTCAGTAGTAGTACTTTCGTTGACCTACTTTAGAAAGAAAGGATTAAGATTAGAGACATGAGTGAAAGATTCTCCGCCTATGAATAGACTTGGGCGCGTCAAGTCCCTTACCTGCATGACATGGCTGTTTCATCTTTCCATCGTGCTGCGTGCAAAGCTGGTGACATGGGAAGGCCCGAGGCAAGCACGTCAGCCACAAGCACACCATATTCCTAAGCCTAAGGTACTCGTAGTAGTACCCTACAGCGTACTAGTACGAGTACTCATAGTCATGCCCCCCGGGGGATCGGGGAGTAAGGTAAGGTAATTATGAGTTATTAGTACCTACTCCACAAAATCTGCCAGCTCCCCACTCATGCCCCCCACTCCCCCCTGCCCCTGGGCGTTGAAAGCCTGTTCGCCTGTGACCGTGTCAGAGCACATTCATCTGACCGTCAGCGCTCTCATACATATCGAGCATTATTCCTAACTGACGTCTTCATTTTCTTCACTATCTACCGCTGAATCTGACATCTAATCCACTGGTAGCAAACAGCACAGAAAGCACCATTCTCCTGTCCTGTGTCCGTTTTCAATTTCTTCCCTCAAATACTTGCTTGTCCCATGGGCCCTAAAAGCAAATTACCACGTGAGTATCTAAAAGCTGATGCATATGCAAAGCGGCAGTCATAACAAATAAATCCCCCTCTTTGGCTGCCATGGCCCATGGAGCTACAACAAGGTCAAGGATCCCGGCGGATGCGCTATTTTGTTCGAGCGTGACTCCTTACGACCCCATTGGCTCACCCAATGAACTCGACTTCTCCATCATGGAAGTTGTCTTGTTGCCAAAGCCAACTTGCGTTCCCGATCCGGCGCCCATACTCTGGTTTCCCACCATCCCAGGTTTATCAGCAGGCATTGCTTCTGGTGGAACCGCTCCACCATCGCCACCGCCAACTACTAAGTCTCCACCCCCAGGCGCCTTGCCAACCACCATACCCTTTGCAACGGACCTCATCATCAAATCAGCTGTCATGTTCAAATAGGAGAGCTCACCCGTCACTGGGACTTACTTGATGACTGCCCTGCGCGAAACGCCCGCCGCGTCTACGTAAACAAGACCAACGTTCCTCACGCCTCCTACAAGATCTCCTGCAACATTTCTTGCATTGTCTCCATACCGATGGCCAACAACCTGAGTGGCAGCGCTGGATCCTGAAGCCAAGAGATTACGTGAAGCATAATCGACGCCGTCTGCAATTGTCGAAAACGCCATCATAGATTTGTTCAACAAGCCTGGTTTATAGCCTTCTTTGTCCGCCTTAAGGCCCTTCTTCTGTTGCTCGCCCCGGCGGGTTAGAGTTGCGCCAAGATTTTGCGCATGTCTGGTGACTTGGCCAACGGTCTTTGCGGATAGAGTCACGGCGCCCTGGGTAACGCTGTTCAACTTTCTCACCCTTTCTTGAGTAGTCGGTGTGAAAGTCATTGGTTTGGGATTTGGCTTTGTCTTCTTCGTAAAGTTGTCTGCTCCAGTGGTCATCTGATTCGCTAGCCATCCAGATCCCGTCACTATAAGACGAGAAGCCACGGCGGCATTTTGCACCAGAGTTGAGTCTTTGTAAGCGGGATGCTTCGCCATCTTGAGATATTCTTCCGAAGCATTGGTGATGTTTATCTGATTCCCTTCGCCTTCCTGGGGCAGCTGAATCTCAACAGGTCCTAGTAAATTCAGCGTGTTTCCTTCCAATCCAATGCAATTGGTCGGAAAGAACACTCATACTCTTTGAGCCAGCGTGTACATCCTTGCCCTCAACAACGTGGAAACCCTCCCCAAGCTCGCCAACGACGGATCCATCCTCTTCATCCACAAGGACAATGTGGCCCTTGCCACTGCTACCCAAGCCAGAGCCGACGTATCCCTCGCCAGGAGCAAAATCCGCTGGATTATAATGCTTTCCACCACCTGATGGGAAGCTTGCCCGTTCTAAGAACGCAGTGCATTGTGCCAGAATCGTCTCAAAGGTATCTACATCCTCCTGCGTGACCCTATCAGGTCCAGTCCCGATCTTGGGAAACTCAATGCGAGTGAAAGCACCGCTCTCTGGTCCTAGATCCCATCGTGGGATTAGGTAGCTTCTTGGAGGCTGGTGGTAGATCTGAGTGGTCGCAGGCAGGGAGAGGTCGAGCTCTGGGGGGAGGTGGAGGTGGAGGTAGAAGTCCTCTTCGGGTGCTGCACTCGAAGGGTTGGCGGAAGACAGGTCGGCGAAAGGAGATGAGGTAGGGACCATTAGCAACGACAAAGTTTGAGGTCCAGAGTGACTGAGAGGGGACTCGTGGCCATCTTGAATATGGAACGCACTGATATTTCCGACGCTGTAGAGTAGTCTCGGCTCATTGTGCCCTGCAGACATGGTGGGAATGGGTTGAAGGTGGAGCTGATAGTGGGAGAAAGGGTGATCTGTAGTAGAATGGAGAAGAAAGAAAGTGCTGGGCTCATGAGGTTAATGTTTACATCTCGAATGGCAATTGCGGACGTTGCAGCTTCCAGGTTCCAGGTTTATGCGCGCCAAGTGGTGAAGGCTGGATTTTGCCCCTCCTTCTGTGGCTAAGTCGACGTGTGTGTGGCACTGTGGCACTGCGACTTGGCATCATCGATGACTGCAGGAATCATGGAAATCTTCACCGACAGCCATTTGCCGTTCAGTAGTTGAAACAGTAGTTGAAGTAGCAGGTATATTTGAATGTTTTAAGACTTTGATATTTGATTCCCTTTCCAACAATCATCATCATACATACCTGGTTCGTCAAGCCACTTGAAGCGGAAATATCACTTCTCTCTTCGTGCGCCTTTCAGAGTATAAGTGTAGTGCAGGTCATCATTCCCGGTCGTGGATCCTGAATAACGAAATTCGCTGGTTGGTGGAGAGCCTGCTGGGAGTATTAGACTGGACGGAGGGATCGTGTCTGCCAACGGGGAGTGGAAAATCTGATGTTGCCGTTTTTCTATCACACAGTAGTACACAGTACCGTATGGACAAGAAGTTGGGCAACATATACTTTCGGTTAGCATCGGTTGCCGAGGTACGTGATGGCCGGCTCATCGATATTATTGTTATTTTTTTCAACTAAGATGATGTTTATTACTTCGCCTTACCCCTTCTTCTCCCCTTCTTCTTCACCTCCTCCTTCTCTTACACCTACTCTCTTGACGATATACATATCTTGACTCCAAGCTGTCTTATTCCTCCATAAATCAACATGTCTTCCCTCGCCAAAGCACTGCGGCCCCTCGCCCGTACCACGTCTCGCCCCTCAAGCATACGAATAACGCCCAAGTCGCATCAATGGTATCTACGACGATTGGACACTTCACCGTACTGCGTAGCTTATGCTGAATATTACCCAGTCTCCGTACCCTCGCAACCACATCAAAACTGCGTCAGGCCGACCATCTCGACATCTCTTCAATCCCCCCAACGCCCATAACTCACCTCTCCGAGACTGAAAGTCTAATGGCCGACTCGATCCGCAAATTCGCCACCGAGAGCATTCTGCCCAAAGTTCGAGCAATGGATGAAGCCGAGTCAATGGATCCCGCTTTGGTAGAACAGCTATTCGAACAAGGACTCATGGGCATTGAAATCCCCGAGGAGTACGGCGGGGCTGGCATGAACTTCACAGCGGGAATTGTTGGGATAGAAGAGTTGGCAAGAGTAGATCCGAGTGTCAGTGTGCTGGTGGACGTCCACAATACCCTCGTCAACACGGCGATATTGAAATATGGGACTGAAGAGTCGAAACGAAAATGGCTGCCGCGGCTGGCGACGGAGACGGTTGGAAGCTTTTGTCTTTCGGAACCAGCCTCTGGCTCCGATGCATTCGCGTTGAAGACTAAAGCCGAAAAGACGGCGGATGGCTACAGGATAAGCGGTTCGAAGATGTGGATTACCAATTCTGTGGAGGCGGAGTTCTTTATTGTCTTTGCGAACCTAGATCCAAGTAAAGGGTACAAAGGTATTACCGCATTTGTGGTCGAGAAGAGCGCCAAGGGTTTCTCGATAGCGAAGAAAGAGAAGAAGCTAGGCATAAGAGCAAGCAGTACCTGCGTTATCAACTTTGACGATGTGGAAATACCCAAGGACCAATTACTGGGCGAAGAAGGTCAAGGTTACAAGTACGCTATTGGACTGCTGAACGAGGGCAGGATTGGCATTGCTGCTCAAATGACCGGTCTGGCTCTGGGCGCCTGGGAGAACGCCGCTGGTTATGTTTGGAACGACCGCAAGCAGTTCAACCAACTCGTCGGTGAGTTTCAAGGAATGCAATATCAACTTGCTCAAGCATACACCGAAATTTGCGCCGCCCGTGCCCTTGTCTACAACGCTTCGCGCAAAAAGGAAGCTGGCCTTGACTTCGTGCGCGACGCTGCCATGGCCAAGCTTTACGCCTCGCAGGTCGCTGGGAGAGTTAGCGGGCAAGCGATTGAGTGGATGGGTGGCATGGGTTTTGTGAGGGAAGGGATTGCAGAGAAGATGTTCAGGGATAGCAAGATTGGAGCCATCTATGAGGGGACGAGCAATATTCAGTTGACCACTATTGCGAAGCTGCTCCAGAAGGAGTATACTAAGTAGCAATAGATCAATCTTTGTAAACTGGAAGCTCGCATATCGCGTTGTGCCCCTGTTCATCTGTGCTTGATGGAAGAGCAAATCGAGCTAAAATCGTCTGCTGTCCATTTGAGCTTAGATCGAGCCAGGCAAAGCGAGCATGTGGCAGGTCCGGAATTGCGCCTCTGCAGCTCGCACTCTTGCTGCCACTCTAATAGCTTTCTGTGATGCAATACTCCAATTCAGTGCGCTCGGATCGCCTGCGGTCCTTCGGCGATGCCCAGAGTCTGGTCTTCTGTCGGAGACACATTGGCCTCGGCTAGCCCTTCGGCCTTGGCCTCATCAGCAGCTTGTTCTGCCCTGACCTTGGCTAATATGTCCGGGTACCATTTCTCTCCGACATCCACATGACTCTTGACCCTATTGACTAGCGTCGCTTCGCCCAAATGTCCCCATCTCCCCTTTGTAAACGTGAATTCGACATCATCGATTCTTTTCCCTTCTCTTTTCTTCAATCTTTCATCTCTCATTGCCAGAATTTCAGCAGGTATATCCACACTTTCGAACGTTGCGTCGTAGCTGACGCCTTGGAAAAAAGGTACACTATATCTTGGGCCCAGTCCGGCCTGCGGCGAGAGAACGCGGTGTGTGGTACTCTTGCAAACGCCATGCGTTAGCGCTTCGAGACCTTGACCGATGGCTACAACAAGAGTGAAGGGGATAGGCGGGCAGTCGATCCAATCTCCGTTGAGATTCTGGGCTTGAAGACCGGTATGAGGTGGTACTTGAAGGAGGTACGAAGTGAGCATCGAGTCCTTGTGAGGTCCGACGCCTTGAGTTTGGTTCGAAGAAGGGAGAGAAGCAGTGTCAGGATACTTGACGATCTTTAGCTTGTGCTGTTGATCCTTGTCGAAGAAACGATCAAAGGCCGAGGAAGGGAGATTCAAGGATTCGGCGATTAGAGAGGTGAAATCGGTAGAAAGCGTAGACATGCAAGAAATGTAGCTCTCATAAGTTGGTCGAAACTTTGGGAGGTATCTAGGATTAGGCCATTGGTTAGGGGAAAGCAGATTATGGTAGAGAGGCGACGTCGCGCTTGGGAGAGGGTGCGGAGTGGAGAGGTCGATCTGCTCCCGCCAATCTGTCTTCAGTGCTGTAATCTCGTTCCCAAGCTTATTATAACCTGGAGGGTAAATAGTCTGTTGAGCAGTCGGTCAAGCAGATTGGGAAGAATTTGAGCCTCACCTAGGAAGCTGGGAACGTTTTTCATCTGTACCTCCAATTTCTGCTCTTCCGGGAGACTGAAGAATGCTCTACCTTGATCAATGACGTCTTGAATTAGTGCGTCATCGATGCCTGTGTCTTTGATATAGAGAAAGCCCACATCAAGGAGCGCGTCGCGTAAAGAGCCGAGGAAAGCTGATTTGGTATCAGGATGCCGCGAAAGAGACAGGTCAAGGATTGGGATTGTGTTGAAAGACATGTTCTGTGGAGATATGCAACTTGTCACACAAGTAGTGAATATACAGCTTAGGAAAAAAGCAAAGCAATGTTGAGATGCAACAAATTCAACAAACCGTACGTACTGTATTCGGGAGCGATGGCGCAATGTGGGGTTGGATCGAGGGCTGTACTGAGCCAAGGGCCGAGAGCCAAGAGCCAAGAGCCTCAGCCAAAGTCTCTGTCAACCCATAGGCATAACTGTGGCCGAAGGCTATGCTAACCATTCATACAATGTGACTGCGATGAAATGGAGGTCCTTTGCCACTGCGCTTCTCGAGATTTGGTGTCCTGAGAGCCATGCTTTCTATTAGCAATAAGCTAATATCTTAATGTTTTCCCCTCCTTCACATTTTCGATATGTACAAATCATCATTCTTTTTAGCTTCCTTTTGTGTCTTTCGGCCCTTGTAGTATTTCTCTTGAATCTCCTCTTCCGAAAATCTCCTTGTCTTGCTTCTCAGCATGTCGGCCAGCTCCTGCTTCGACATGCCAATCTGATCCCCAATTGGCACCACGCAATCCGCCAGGTACAGATAGTCCTTGGCTAGAACTCGATATGTCATCATCAAATAGTCAATGTTTTGGAAGACGAGCGCTCTCCCATTAGTGTACTCCTTCTTTGCCTTGAGAAATGCTCGTGGATGATCCTTCCAATGACGCAGGGGGTTTAAATGGTGAGATGTATGCCATCCATCATTGAAGCAGTGTCGATTGCTCTATAATTTCCGTTCGTCATCTGGCTTCCAAGAAGTGTTTTGGATGGAAAACATATACTTACAGGCACATCGATCAGTGTGATGCTGGATCGGAAGTCCGAAGCGGGGTCAACATCGTCGACCAGAGCATGTTGACCGTAGTTACCAACCATTAGACCGATACGCATCAAGAACAAAGGAATGATAAGAACGAAAAGCGTGGGAGAGAAGTTACTGCGGGCTGCAAGATAGATCAATAAGTACGAAGCCATCTCGCTTGCAGCAGCCTTGGCGGCAAGGCCAAATTTGCGTTTTCGGAAGAAGTACAGAGGTAATTCAATCCAGATAAAGGCAATGAAACGGCCAACATAAATCAGGAAATGACTTAGTTCGTCTCGCTGGTAGCGTATGGTCGAGGAGAGATCCTCTGGCCCGTTGCCTTCAACATGGTGGTGCTTGACATGATGGTAATAGTAGGAATCCCACGTATGGCCCATCAAAGGTTCGAGTATGTACGGCCAGGTATTGTCAAACCAAGCATATTTTTTCTTCAAAAGACCGTTGTTGTGAATATGATTGTGGAGCATCAGGGTGAATGATCCACAGTATGACAGCTGTAACAAACAATGGAAGATACCATGGACCAGAGTGAAATAGTAGTATAAGAATGCTGCGCTAGGTACCGAAGTGCTGAGGTAGAGTATTATATGTGTGAGAAAAACGACGTCTACTGGGTTGCGTACAATGCCTTGGGCCCAAGCAATGTAATTTTGTAGGAGATCTGCTCCGAAGCCTTTCCCTGCTGGTAGGTCTTCCAGGTCCCAGCTGGTGAAGACGGTGGTCTCATTACGGACCTCGTCTAAGGCACGCATAGAGGATTGATCATCGTAAGTCACAGAGGTATCCGAGGGATCTTGACTTTGAATTCCAAGACCTTTCTTTATGTCTTGAAGAAGATTCTGGAGGACCACGAGATCGGGCTTCAACAGGAGAGGGTTGGTTGGAGCGTCCATTGAGTTGCGCGAGTGTGATGGACTCAATCTTCTGGGCATAGTGTCAATTCATGTATCCCAGGTGAAGAGTGTAATGTGCACGTACCGTGAGTCAGAGCGCGAGTCAGAGCGCTGTCACTACGAAATATACAAAAATCTCGCGTTGATAGTTGCAAAGAACGACTACTTTAGCGCGGATGTTTTCCTGAACCTTGATTGGCTAAAGGGTGGGATTGGATGGTCTCCACTAAACGTGAAGAAAATGAAGAGCTGGAAAGTCCTCTGATCCTAGCCATTGAACCTTCCTCCCAATCCAAGACGTGATGTCCGATTAGCCAGCGGGCTTGCTTTACTGGTTGATGGTAAGAGGTAGATTGAGTGGAACTTGAGTGCGCCAATCGTATTGTACACATACCTATATAAACAGGATATGTGAAAAATAGGTAGTGCACGCAGAGCTCTCCAAATACCTCATGGAATGACAATTATGTATATGACAGTGGAGAGATCAATACAGACACTACTCCGTACCTTACAGTACGGTCAGGTATCTGAAGTTTTCAATAATAGAATCACCTAGCGCTTCTTCTTATATCTCGCTTATGTTAGCCTCCCGCCATTTTAGATGCCTCTCCAGAATTGCCTACCTTACCTTACCCTATTCTTTGCTTAATCTTTTTCAGTGTACGGAGTACGAGGTAGTTCATTGTCCCTTGAGAGCCATTGAGTGCCATTGCTTTGAGGAGCAACACACTGTCGTTATCTTCAGTCCTTGTATTCGTCGTTCCAACAGCCATGGGCCCCGTGGTCGTGGTGCACAAGAACCAGCTTTTTGCCAATTGGACCACCAGGAAGCAGATAGGTCCAATCATCCATTTTTACAATGACTTTAGAACTAGACTAACCTCTCTTCAGTGGTCTCCTGTGCCCTCATTCTCTCTGTGGCTACCATACACTCGCTAGTCCCCGCTGTACGATCGTATACTAGATGTTTCTATGAGCTGCCATATGCTCGAGGCAATGGACAATACGTCCAAGGATCCGAGGATGCCCTCTTCGTCCTCGGTTGGCTTGTCTTAATGACGGCCATAAGAGCTACAATCATTGAGTGTCTCTACGAGTTAGTCACGCGGTTTCGGGTCATGTCTCGCAAAGCAAGCATGCGCTTTGCCGAGCAGGGATTTCTCCTAATATACTACATCACCTCCTTCTCCATGGGCATGGTGTGTACTCTGTCCCTTCACCCCCACCTAAACCAGCCCTGACATTCGACATTAGAATATCCTCGTAAACTCTTCATACTGGCGCAACTTTGAGGAGCTTTGGTCCACCTGGCCATCTCGCGAACTATCCGGGGAGCTCAAGTGGTACTTCCTGGTCCAGCTCGCTTTCTATTTGCAGTCACTCTTCGCCATCAACCTGGAAAAACGAAGAAAAGACTTTGGGCAAATGTTTCTCCATCACTGTGTGACGAGTTTCCTGATGTACGTTGCATACGCCTATCGCTGGACGAACGTCGGCAATGTGATTTTGTGCATAATGGACGTGGTTGATTTTTTGTTGCCGGTATGTTTGCAATGTGGGCAATTTAGTATCAGTGACTTCGTAAGTTGCATATGTTTAGAAAGGCTGACACAGAATAGCTTGCGAAAATGCTCAAATATCTACACTTCGAAATTGCTTGCAATACCATGTTCGGCATCTTCCTGGCAACCTGGCTCGTCGCGCGCCACGGTATCTATGTCAACCTATGCTGGTCTATATATCGTGATGTTCCTCGCGTCATGCCATTTGCCTGCTATTCAGGAGACACCATGGAGTTGGAAACAGATCCAAGCAAGCTGAGTCTGAGGTACTTTGATCCGTTTTTTGATCAGAAGGGAACGATATGCCTGGACAGAAACATCAAATCGATATTTCTGGGCCTGCTGCTGATGCTGCAAGTGTTGAGCATTGTTTGGTTTGGGATGATTATCAGAGTGGCGTTGAGCGTGTTCAAGGGTGAGGGCGCAAGTGATACCCGCAGCGGCGATGAAGACGAGGGTGAAGAAGACGAAGACGAGGAGACGCATGAGGTGCGCCCGAATGGCAAACCGATCCAGTCTGCAAATGGTAAGGTTACGGCCTCAGGCAGCGAGGCGCCTTCACGCCAGACTGGGCTCTTTCAGAGAGGTGGAATCCGAGTTCCTGGTTCCAGGGACAGGAAAGAGCTGATTGGTCGGGTGGGGTGCAATGGATGATAAAAGGGTTCATTGCTCGCCCTTCGGTCTATTGGTCTTTGAAAAGACCAATGAGTGGTATGCTGGCGGGGGTCCAAAAAGCATTCGGTTGCAGTCATTTAGAGCCATACAGTCTAACTACGCAGTTCTCTCTTACCACCAAGACTCCGAAATGTATCATGTTCCACCATCACTGCGTCTTGAAGAGACAATTCAATCTTTTCCATTTCACCCGTCTCTCTCTTTAGACGTGGTAATGAAGATGAGTTCATCGACTGAATAAACACCAAGTGAAATGTTACCCTCTCGCCTGAAGTCGAAAGGTGTTCTTACTTTCCAAAGAAAGAAAGCCCACCGCCAGCGTGATTTGAGACATTTTGCATCATTAGGTTGGCGTATGCTTCCAAAAATCCACGCATTTCCATTCAATTACAGTGACTCGGAATAATTACACGACGGGCAAGAAGCCTCTGAATATTGCAAGGTTGAATACTAATGCCGCGGTAGATTCGCTCGTTGGCCTCTCCTATGCTCCCGGAATGCAGCGTCAAATACGCGGCTCTCTACCAGCGCCATGCTTTCCTGTGCGATGCTAACAGGATTCGAGAGCAAAATACGTCACAGCTAGGTGCCCAAAGATGGCAGACTTTTCTCTATGAGCGAGTGGGGCCCTTGGTTGGATGAGGGTACCTCTCCGTCAATTCCTCCACTTTGGGAATGAGATCCACGATGCGAAATGGTTTGGACACTACCTCGTCCTGAAACGAGTCAGTTCTGCTGTTCATCGGTGAGCTTACATGTGGAACGTACCATGCCAACATCCATAGCCGTATCAATCTGCTCACTGCGCGCATTGGCAGTCACAGCAATGATCGGCACATGGCTAACCACCTCCCCTTTCTCCTCCAGCTTCCGAATCTCTTTTGTACAAGTTAAACCATCCATAACTGGCATCTCCTGATCCATCAATATAACGCTGATCTCTAGTCCGTCGCGCCCATTTCCTTTCCAAAAAGTGGATTCCTTCAGGCGGTCAAGACATTCGCCGCCGTGATTGGCGACGAGCACAACGCAGCCCATGTTACGGAGCTGCTTGCTCAGCACTTTTTGGTTGACAAGGTTGTCCTCGACGATGAGGATTTTGAGGCTATCTTTGGGAACGAGCTTTTGTGACGGAGAGTTCTGCGAGGTCTGCGAAGACGGAGTGACGCCTTTGAGAGACGTAGGCATTGGGTGTTTGCCTGTGGACGGCTTACGGGGGCCCACGCCTGGAAATTGATCCACGTCATCTTTGGGGGCTGTAGATCTTCGAGCGGTGATATAAAAAGCAAAAGTGCTCCCCTCTCCTGCCTTGGAAGCTACGCCAATCTCACCTCCTTGCAATTCCACGAGCTCGCGTGAGATGAACAAACCGAGGCCTGATCCGCCATACTGTACGTGCGTCCTAGGGCTCGCTTGAGAGAAACGAATGAAGAGAAGCTTTTTCTCGTCTTCAGTAAGGCCACGACCAGTGTCTTGAACGGCAAAATGTAGGTAGACTTTCTCGCCTGTGCCCCAATCTGGACTCTTCGTCAGGTCTTTTTTCTTCGACCTCGGAGGAAAGTATGAGACGATGCTGCCGTCTTTTAAAGGCCGCTCGAGAGATGCTGCAAGAGTCACATTGATGATGCGTTCCTCCTGGGTTGTGGTGAATTTGATTGCGTTTGTCGTAAGGTTAATTAGGACCTGTAGCAGCCGTGATGGATCCAATTTTACCCACTGGATGCCAAACTTCTCAACGGATTCATCGACCTTGAAGTTCAGCTTGATATCGGCCGTGTGCACCTCACCATCGAACATCTTCAGCGCTCGCTGAACCACAGTCTTAGGCATAACATCGCATGGTGTTACCAAAAGTAGCGCCGAGTCCAATTTTGACAGCGTAAGGATATCATCAACAATTCGCTTTTGATGTTGTGCACAAAGGGCAATAATCCCGGACGCATCGATCGCATTTTGCACCAATTCCCCGGCCTCCCCTTGTACAAAGCTGCTCCCTCGGAGGTCTGTCATCGATGTCGTTATCTCGTCTGCGCATTGCAGGATAGCGCTTAAAGGATTTCGCATCTCGTGGCTCGTGATATCAATAAAATTTTCCTGTTGTCGTTTCATTTCAACTGCTTCCTCCATTCTTCTCTTCTCGAAATGCTCCGCCCACTTCTGCTGGCTGATATCTGTGATGCTACCAAAAATGACTTTGACTCTGCCATCTCCGCCCCTTTCTGGGAAAGCGCTGGCTAGTGCCCATGTGTCACATTTGTTCCCGTTTTGATCAATCCAGGTTGCTTGGAAGCGAATCTCAGTGTTCAAGGGGACCGCGTTGTGGACGAGGTCTGACCACAGGTTCCGTAGTATTTCTTTGTCTTCCTCTTTGACAGAATCTATCCATTCATCTGTGCCCTCGAGACCCTTTGGGACTCTCGATATTTCGTACCATTTCTCATTACAATATGCAATCTTTCCTTTTGAATCCGCAATGAAAATTCCTACAGGGGCCAATTCGGCCATACGGGTGAACTTGGTCTCGCTCTCCACTGCTTCTTGGGTTCGTGCAGCCAGTTGCTCCGACAGCTCGATTCGGTCTTGAGCTGCGAGCCGCGCAGCTCGCTTGCCCCTAGCAATTTCCTCTTCAAATAAAACAACGGAAGCCATAGCTGTAGCCAATTGTCGACTCAGAAGCTGCACATAAAGACTATAGTCATCATCGTAGGGTCTCCGAGGGTTTAAGCCCATGACGAGAAAGCCCAACGTCGACTCTCCGCCAGTCAAATGGACAGGACAGCAAACAGCGGCTGCACATGGGTCACCGAACCCTCGCCATTCGATACCTTCAAGAAGCTTTGCATCAAGCGTGCCATCTTCAACGGATAAGAATATCGGTCGGTCGCTTTTGATGGCTTCGCGAAAGACCCGTGCGAAATATTCACTCCCGTTTCGAAGATCAACAAGCGCCGCTGCTGCGGGATGGCCGTTGGGTATGCCAAGTGAGCCTTCTAATATGCAATGCTTGACTCCCATGTTGCTGTTGGAATGCATTGATGATGAGTCACTGTCGGGATCATCCGTCACTGAGTACAAGAGTACGAATGGAGAATCGTACTCGTTGTATTCCAGACCCCTCAAACATTGTTGCCAGAAGCTCTTCAGATCCCGCGCTGAGGTAGTCTTCTCTCCCACCTCTCGGAGTGTCAACATCCGCCGCTCTGCAACTTTTCGTCGAGTCTTCTCAAATGCCGGATTGTAAAGACCAACAACAGAGCCGTCCGACCCGACCAGAGGTATTATGGACCAAGAAAAATATGTTTCCTCAAGGTGTCCCTCTTCGAAGGCTCTTTGGATGAAAAGACAATCGTCGTCCTTCATGGTCGCTTGGCCCGTTGTAGTGGCGTTGTGGAAGACCTCTTCTACGGAGTCCCAAATTTCCGCCCATGCATCACGGTAGCTCTGGCCCATTAGTTTGGGATGCTTCTGTCCTGCCAGTAATATATAGGCTTCGTTGTAGATTGCAATCAGTTCGGGACCCCAGTACATAGCTGCGGGATGCGGGCTCGCCATTATAAGGTTGCACATGCTACGAAGCTCTGGTGCCCATTCCTCAATGGGGCCCAGTGGCGTTGATGCCCAATCGATACTCCTCGTGAATTGGATATGACGCGGCAGAGCCGGTGTAAAGGGCAGTCGAGTCCAGTCAAAGAACCCCGACTCATTCTGTGGGTAGATTTTGAAATGGTCGAGATCTCCAGCAGTGGCAGCTCGCAAGATAGCTTCGCCATTTTTTGAGCTATGAGGTGAGCATGCTATCGAGTCTGGTTTAGACGTTGATCTTATTGGGATATCGTGTCGTCCGCTACGCATGCTAGCCTTCTGGCTCTGGAGTGGTTGACGGCCAGGTTCATTGATTTGTCCGGAAAGGCCTCTTCGATGAGTTCCCGCACTACTACGTTGATCTTCCATGGACACGGACACGCGGGCATTCCCAAAGTAATCTTGCGGCTCTTCCTCAACATCGTGGACCCTGTCAATAGGAGTCGCAACGAAAACTTCGTTGTCTCTGCCCAGAGACGAATTGGAGGGGAACCCTATAGATGGCGGGTTGGAGGGGAGGCTAGCCTTGGCAGAATCTAAGGTACTTTTAATCACTCGAAATCGTTTCCTGAGTGAGCAACTAGTCCAAGTGGCTCCTGCGTAAAAGAACGAAGGAAGGGCAACATCAAGAGACTCGTGGTCTTTCACGTAGCTCATAGACCAAGCTTTGAAATCGGAAAAGGCAGTCTTTGCGGTAAGGCCCGGCGATAATTGGCCCGCTCTGCCGGAGATCATCTCTAACGTTGTGGGAGAAGCCCTCAATGCTGCGTTGGCGAAGATGATTTTGAGAGGTCCGGGCTCATAATTCGATTGCTCACCCAAATCCATAATGAATGTCGGACGCTCATCCTGCTCCAGCAACTCAGCCACACCCACTTGGTTGAGTATTGCGACTGCACTAGGCTTTCCTCCGATGTCAGGGGACTTTGCTGCTTTGCCGGAAGTGCCTAGATAGCTGCGACCATTGCCACTTGGTGTACGCGGAGCCAAGGGCCGAGATGGGCCACTCGAATTCACAGAACCCCGCGCCAATTTCAAGGTTCTTACTCCTCCTGTATCGTCTTTATTTGCCTTGCTCAACATTCTTGAGCCAGCCTCGGAACTCGAAAGGCGGTAAGGCAGAGTGGGTCGCTGATGAGGTCGATCAGGAATGAAGAGAGACCCCAGGGCGAATCTGTCGTCCGTGGGATGGTGTCCAAGATCAATAGAATGGAGGTCTCGTCGAGATCGATGCCGAATATCTTGCTTTTTTGACGGGGGGGGTCCACCTGCGGTGGAAAGATGCGGTGATACGCGCGACGAAGCACGCTTTTTACTTGCCGAAGAAAATGATGGGTCGCTGCAAAGGTCACTCCGGTGATTCGAGCTCCATAGCGCGCTTTGGACAGACTTGAAAGGCTCCGAGGTAATTGGAGTGACGTCCCCTTGCTCCGGAGTGCCACCCCTGATCCACGTGTATGTTTTAGGCCTGGCAGTACTTGAGTTTCTTGACCGCTTGCCGAGCGTTGGGGAGGTGGGTTCGAGGTTTTGTTTCGTACAGAAGCTATCCGGCGCGGTGAAGATGGACTGAGACACATTCATAGAGGCTGCGGCGCAACCATCTGACCTCCCTCACAATGTTCATGAAGGCACAGAGAGGGTGCCTGGATGGAATCGTTGCGCCTGAGACGGGGAAGACTTCATGGTATTTGAACTCTTAACGAGGGTGGATATGGCAGGCCTCGGCAAGGTGGTATGAGTTGGTGGAAGATGTATAAGGGCATGGGATGTTGGTGCAGGTGAATGGTTGGGGATTCGGTGGGTTTGGTCGAGATTGACTGAGTGGTTGAATGGGTTGCACAGAAAAGGAATTCGGGGAAAGGAATGCATAAGGTAGAGGAGGGAGGTAGTCGAGGAGTCAGGCAAGGTAGTGAGGTACCCTGGACTCTCAGAGGGAGGAGTCGAGTAGAGTAGACGAGTAGAATACAGTACTCTCACGGTAAGGTATCTAGTGTAGTCGACCTTCCCTTGTAACCTTGTTACCTTAGGTTAGCCTCTTAGCGAGATGCTCGGGAGCACCTTCCATTACAGCCGCCGCCTCTAGCTGTCCACGCAAATCCACGCCAATGGTACACGGGGGAGACGGGCAGGATACGTCATTGTACCGCATCTCCCATTCTCAATCTCAATTATTTTATATCTTATCCCACGCCCCCGTCCCCATTAATCAATCTCCACGTCACGAATCAGTCGACAGCTGCCGCAATTTGATTGTGATTGATTGCTGATTGATTGATTGGCTCATTGCTCGAATGCTTGATGGATTGATTGCATCAAGTTGATTAAATGAATTCTTCGACTGATCAAATCAATGGAATTAAATGATGGATTCATCTACCGTACACGGTTGTATTATTACATTTCCCAGTGCTTTCAAGTGGTAGGTATGTTCGGTAGCACCAAAAGCATTGATTGGCATTTCTTCCTCGAACCAAGACATTAATCTTGCAAAACAATAGAGTACCTACAGCCTACAACCGCCACCTAGTGAGGACGGGAAAGCTCAGTCTTGCTCGGCCAATGGAACAAGTTACAAGACACGACCGTCTACCTTAAAGCTTAGATGCTGTTACCAGATAAAGTACCACTACTTGCGTCTCAAGTCTCAACCGGCGTATCGCTACCTTCATGTACCTTACCTTACGTGCTTACCTCTTGCTACCTTAACTTTACCTTGGCCTCTTACTTAACAGGATACCTTAGTCTTAGATGGTAGATTACAGCGCGGAACCATTCTCCGCCTGCTTTTCCGAAATCAGTAGATAGTAAGGTAAGATAATCTTATGACAGTACCTCGTAGGCATCAATAGATTCATGACAGGCTACAACAATAATAAGACCTTGTCAACTTCACCGACCTGCTTTGCGCTTCAAATCCTCCTGCACTACTCTCTCTCAGCCAAGATTATAAATTTTAGAGTGAACCTGGCCCAAGTACTTTTCTGCACCATTTAGAGCCCCCGCTTGGTCCTTGCTCATCCACCAGTACACCCCAGGGCTAATATGACTTTGAACCAGGAGGTGAAACTCTCAGACACAGCTGCGGAAAAGGATCTGAATGATTCCCTTGCAGAAATCTACAGCATCATCATTACCCTCGACGGCCTGGAGAAGGCCTACATCAAAGACTCTATCCCCGAAAGAGAATACACCGAGATCTGCAGTCGCTTGCTGAAGCAGTACAAGTCAAATCTAACCGATGACACTGTCGCCCGGTCCTTTGTAGATTTGGAAACCTTCAAGCGCCAGTGGCATGTATCAACTCCCCCCCAAACAAGGCCATCCTCTTTCACTGACAATGCCAGATCGAATGCCCCCGCGCGACCGAACGCCTCCGGGTCAATCTCCCTGCCACCATTACCGATCCTTCCAACTCCCACACCTCTACTTCCACCCCCCATCCTTCGACCGACCCCTGGCATCCCTCAGCGTCAGGCTCCAAGATCCTGCTTGCAACCGAGAACTTCATTACCTTGCTCGACGCCCTAAAGCTCAACATGCTTTCAAAAGATGCTCTACATCCACTCTTAGTCGAGCTCATACAGTCCGTAAATGAGGTTACCTTGGCAGATTTCCAAGGGAGACCCAAGATCATCAGCTGGTTGATTCGGTTGAACGGGATGAGAGCGCAGGAAGAATTGTCCGAGGGAGAAGCAAGAGAGTTGGTGTTCGAGATGGAGGGGGCGTATGCTGGGTTCAAGAAGACGTTGAACTAAATGTCACAAGGAAGCATGCCATCATATCATGCGCATCTCCGAAGATGCTGCCCTGTCAAGACGTAGTCTCTCTGGGACTTTGGCGTCGCAGTCGATCGAAGCAAGCTTCGTGTACCCCATTTTCAGTCGGAACGAGAGACTATCTACCTCAATTGGGTATCTACCTACATCCATCCGCTCTGGTCTTGGGGGGGCGAGGAAAGATAGGCATTATGCATGCCACTTAAAGAGATGAGTCAAAGCAGGATTAACGTCATAGAGGAACAAGCAGCAGCCGTGATACAGGCACCACAGGAGCACGCAAGAAATGAAAAGATTTATCCCCAATCCATTCAATGTATTTTCTAAAGAGCATTCTGTTGCCATCTATCGAATCGAGGGGATGCTAGCTATTCTAGCTGAGGACAGTGTCCTGACAACCGTAAACTCCATGTGCAAAAGAATGGTGGAAATCATAAATCTGAGCACACAGCCCCGCAATGAACGTGTATATCATATGAGTTGAAGATGGTGTGCATCACCCGTTCTCTTTTGATCGCGCCAGGCGTGAGCCGCTCTTCTCTAAACCCCTTTAAAGCATTTTGAGCAACTTTCCCACCGCATCGGCGCCACCAATCGTACTTTGTTCATCCGAGTCCGGATAGAAGAACGCTGCCAGCGCAATAATCACATACGCTGCAATCAATAATGCACCTTCCAGATAATTGCTCCGCCCATCTAGCACTAAGAAGTTTACTATGAATGCACTCACAAATAAGCTGATTGTTTCGAACAGCGAGAAGTAGAGACTCATGTTTTTGTTCAAGATCCAACCGAGTAGGACAATCACGGGCGTCACGAACAATGCGATCTGGATGCTGCTCCCTACAGCAACACCAATGGCAAGGTCCATTTTGTTCTTGCTAGCGACGGTGACAGCTGTGACGTGCTCGGCAGCATTGCCAACTATAGGTAGGATGATGAGACCCACAAAGGCTTCTGAAACGCTTGTATTCTCGACGAGGTAATCGATACTTGCAACCAGAAACTCGGCGCAGACGGCAACGAGTCCGGTCGATACGAGAAGCAGAATTATGGCCGACATACGAGACATATTTTTTTTTTGCGGAGCAGCCTCTTTGGTATCGACGGCGTGCGTTGAATTGACTGGTAGCACGTAGGGTTGGGGTTGCAGTGGTGGTACTGTCTGGGCCTGGCGTGCAGCTTGAACCTGATTGAGGCGAGTGGGCAGGGAATTTGAGCGGTGCAGTGCTCGAGGGGTGATACCAGTAGCTGGAGCCCCACTTGGTGCTAGACCAGTCGGATTTGTGGCTGAGAAGACAGTACTCGACAGCATCTTCGGCATTGCTGGCATTGCCGGCACTACATCACGAACAGAGAGACCACGTATGTTAAAAGGACGCTTTGGCGAATTTTCGGGATGAATTTGAATATCCTGTGCAAATCCTACATGAGGAGTGACTGTTCTGTTGCCGTCCGTTAGACTTGAGGACGCGGGCTTCTCAGAGAAGTCCAAGTCCTTCTCGCCCTTGTTCCCCGATTGTCGATACTTCTTCTTCGATCTTTTCTTCGGCTTGGTTTCGGGTGATTTGCTACCAGAACCTCCTTTCTCATTCTCAAAGTCCCGGAAATTAATCGTAGTAGACCTTGTAGCGGCTGAGAGGACGTCGTTTTCGCCGTCCGTATCAGCTTCATCCCCACTAGCAATGCCGGCCAACACAGGTGAGGGTAGACCAGGGTGATCCGCCCGGAGGTCTGTGAGAGCAATATCGTTTTGTTCAACGTTGTGTGCAAATGTAGAGGCTGACGGTGTGCGCAAGGTCGAAGGTACGGAAGGCGTGTCCTTTGAGCTTGCATTAGATTTACGGCGTCTTCGGCCCCTTAGAACTCGTTTTATGCGCTTGGCAGTCGTATTTGATCCCGAAGATCCATCAGTGTCGCTGCCACTGGAAGAGCTAGAAGTATCTGATGAGCTAGAAGATCCCAGCATATCGGCCAGAACGCCGGGGTGTGATTCTTCGTCGATCACATGCTGTGGTGTACTTTGGTACATGTACGCGTGCGATTTCATTTGAAAAAGCAGGTACAGCACGTACACAAGAAGTAAAATCTTTCTGAGTCAGCGGCTGCGCGGCATCTAGAGCTCTCCGAGGACTCACAATGCTTGTGCCTCTACTGATTTGTAGGACCGCTTTGTCGGCGGTCGCACTATCAGTGAATGAAGCATGGAAAGCAGTCTGCAAGCGCCGGCAGCAATCAGTTCTAATGAGCCTCAATACATTGAGAAGAAGGAAGGGAATGCAGTCGGTCGTCCAGATGTTGTTTCAAATAGCTTACCGGTAAAAGTAGGCTCATAACGCTCAAGGAGAGCAGGCATGCACTCATTTGCGTGACAGTACTGTTGTAAATCTGTGACTCACTTAGTCCGACTCGTGATCTCAAAGAAGCCTCGCATACTTGTTCACGAAAGCGAAGCCCACCAAACAAGAAGCACATGCCAAGAATAAGCAGGAGATTGGCGAGAATAGAACCTAGAAGCGATGCTTGGACAATCTGGATTTCATCCTTTGCATAGGTCAGTCTGAGGCTTGAGAAAAAACGAAGGAAGCACGAACCTTGGTAAGGGCAATGCTGTTGTTAATAACATGGCATGAGTAAGCTTATGGAACATGTACCATTGGAAAAGGCGTAGGGACACAGGGGCAGATAAAAGAACGCAATCGAGTTGCAGGAGCTTTTTCGGGCTACCCATGGCTCTCTCTTGTCTGCTGTCTCTTAGGTAGAACATACATGCTATAGAGTGGTCAATAGAAATCTGCGAACCAGAACGACGGAACATACAAAATGATGAGCTCTACTGCATTGCCGAAAGTGATGTTCATCAACGCTCCGATGGTGTCACCCAGGTCGCTAGCAACGCTTTCCGTGGCATGACTCAGTAGCCCAGCAAGAGGTATGATGGCAATAGCGTTGATTGCAAAGACAATGGTCTTATTTATACCAGCTGCCTGCACAGCTATGCCCACAGGGACAAATACCAGAAGCGTGTTGAGCCAACTCGAGAATAGTATTTCTTTACAGGTTTCGTAGAAGCGAGTGAGGATATTTGGTTTCTCTTCTGGCTCTATGGAGGAAGATGCCTCTCCATGTTCAGCATCAGGCGGAGGAGGAGCTGGTGGTGGCGACGCTGACGAGGATTTGTCGGCCACATGATTGCCTGTGCTATTCGCAGAGGTTGTGCGATGGTTTGAAGAGGGCCCTGGGGATAGAGGTCGAGCGGGTACATCTGCATCGCTGCGGGCAGATGGGTTGGCTAGGGGGATAGCAGGACGCTTATCGTCTGCTCCAAACGGATTGTCCGAGGCATGCGCCTTGCGGGGGAAAGACCAGATACGATCTAATAGACTGGGCTCGTCGGGAGATTCCACCATCTGAGTTGTGGGAGAGAAAGAAGTGAAAGTTGTAGAGACTAGAGGTTGTCAAAAAGTCGGCACAATCAATGGTTGACCTGTGGAGCACGTTCGATGGAACTTTACTTGGAAATACCTTAGCTTACTTATTGGCGGAATAAATCATATGGGACTCACTAGGAGAAAACTGCGCTTGCTTGAAAGGGGCTTAGGGTCCAGAGGCAATTCACACAAAGAGTTAGAAGAATATAGAAGATTCGCGAATACGAATCGCCTTAATCGCTAACAGCTCAAGTACAATTTCTACTTTCTTCTTCCTCAGTATTTAAGAAGGTTGGTAGCCCTCGTATTCATGGCAGAGCCAGCCAGACAGGAGCAGTCTCTACACTTGGCACCTTGCCTCCTCTTATCCAAGAAACGTCAGATTTGTCTAATGAGATCGCTATCGTCATCGTCCTCGTCCTCGTCACAATCACGCGCCCCACGCCCTCCGATTTTCAAGTGCCAAGGAACGATTCTTTCATATGGCTTCATGACCGGTGCACCAACATACACAGCCGCAGCTTGCCACCCTTAGCTGTGAATATGGTCGCCCATCCTCGTGACACGGCGTGGTTATTAATGTTGAATCCGTGGTAATGGACTGCCCTTCTCTACAGCTTCAGGAGACACTCAACGGCTCCATTCAAAGAGCATTACTGTCGCACCGACCTATTTTGACCCATCTGAACGCGGATACATCATGGCTACTCCAGCTCCCCTATCCTCCTAACACCAAACGGCCTCCAGGACGATCGCGATGGAATGTGGTTTTTGATCCGTGGTTGGCTGGACCTCAATCTGATGTTGCGTACTGGTTCAGTCAACAATGGCATGCAGTCGCATCAAGTGTCCAGACCATGGCTGAGCTGAATGACCTGCTGAGGGAGATCGAGAAAATAACGCAGCTTGATGCACCAATCTCAGGCGAGAGAATTCTCGACAATTTTGACCCAGATCCGAAGCGGTCGTACATTGATGCGGTTGTCATCTCTCATGAGTTTACAGACCACTGTAATAAGCACACACTTCTTGAACTCGATTCTGAGACACCAGTCTTTGCAACGAAATCCGCAGCCGATCTGATACGATCATGGGATCATTTCAGACTGGTCCAAGAAACACCGTCTTTCTCTGCAATAGATTCTGATTGGAGAAGTACTTCACTCAATCCATTACCCAAGTGGCTTGGAATCTCAACAATGATCACCAGGAGTGATGCTTTATACTATCACTCCGCGATATTAGTGACGTTTGATCTATATTCGGTAGACGTCAAGCGACCTTCGGAAGCCCTTAATGCAGCGGAGGCGATTATTTATACACCTCATGGCATCAATGCCAAAGATCTCAGTCATTTGCCGTCCGCCACTCCAGCTATAAAGACACTGGCGCTGCTCCACGGCCTGCACGATATCAAGATCAGTGTCAAGCAGCTCAATCTCGGCGCTCACAACGGGCTTCAAGCCCAGAGGATGTGTCAAGCTAAGTATTGGGTGTCGACACATGACGAGGTCAAGCGAGGATCTGGCTTGATAATGCCTTTCTTATACCGAACGGTGCTGACTTTGCAAGAAGCAATAGAGGAAGAAAGGAGAGCGAAAGGGAAAATTCCAGACGAAAGCGGGCTATCGGATGTGAGAGGAGTGGTTTTCGTGGAGCTGTCGAGTGGCGAGAGCTTGCTACTCGTCTAAGCATACGTGTAAGAAAGGAAAAGAGGACATGTTGATTATAGACCATCTCTACACGACTAGGTGCTTCTCTAATTATTATAGTCGAGAACGGCATAGCTGTCTTGCTGGCACCAGCTGGGAGTATCACCTGCCAAGAGCTCTCAAGGAAAACCTGACGTAAACATTTCCTCAACTCAAATTGACACAGTAAATCCAATGCATAGTCGTCAGTAGTCTCCAAGAGACCCGGTGTGCCTGCGCAGACCATCCCTGTTTCTCGTGACGGCCCGATATTTTGCGCGTCAGAAAAGAGCGGCGTGCTTCCTACTTTAGGGTCCTGTTTCATAGCTTTGTTGCACCGCCCAACGACGCCTCTTTCAAGTCGAATCATTTCACTCGGCCACCAATTCCCAAACTCCTTTGCCCAGTCATAAATTTTCAATCCTTGGTCCACATTAAAGCAATTCTGCGTCGTTGCCGTCATGGGTTTCTTCAAGCCGTTCAAGAGCGAAAACTCCACTGCAGAGGACGCAGCCTATGTCCCTCCTCCAGGGCCACCACCTGTACGCGAGCCGGTTTATCAACCTCCTTCAGGACCTCCCCCATCATATCAATACCGCAGTCCTTCTGCTCACAGCCCACCAACTGGAGGGAATGAATACGCCCCACCTCCAGGTCCTCCACCAGGTTGGCAGGAGACGCATGTCGAACCTCCCTTCGCGAGACCCGATATCGAGGAGGAACCTCCGCCATATCAGTACGTATTATGCGAGTCCATGTACTATCTTTTAGTACAAATATCGAATCTTGGGGTATCCCTGGGACTTCCACTCTCGAATCGTGTTCCAGGACTCTACCTCCCTGAAGTGAGCATTACTGACTGCGAGATCCTAATCCAGTGACTGGACAGTAATCCCGGATAACTCACTCCTTCCCCCACCGCCAGCTTTAGGCCACACAAAAAGCCCTTCAAGCAATGCCAATTTGTCCGATGCAGATCGAGCACATGAGTGGTGTAAAATAAACCCGATAATAAGACCGCATCAACCCACTCATCCTCAGCATTCCGCGGTCCTAAATGGGGATGTGCGGCTCCTAAAACCCCCGGAGTATAAAGGCGATTTGCTGATGCCAAATACCGGGTTTTGGAAAGGCTCTACGCGAGCGGGAAGCAAGGATTCTTGCCTCCTTACTTCTTCGCCTATTTATTTTGCCTACGCGGATTCTCCTCTTCGTACGGGAAACACCAAAACAATCTACTTTGAAATCAAAGTGCAATCTCTAGGACGTGGACGAGGGGCAGACGAGAGCTCCATTGCTCTCGGCTATTGCGCCAGACCCTATCCTACGTGGCGTCTACCTGGGTGGGAGCGGGGCAGTCTTGCTGTTCATGGAGACGATGGACGGCGCTATGTCAATAATACCTGGGGGGGTACGGATTTCACTTCACCAGTGAAAGCAGGAGATACGGTTGGCCTGGGGATGACATTCGCGGTTGCGAATAACCTTCCAGGCCACAAAGCTCAGCTAAACTCTCAAACGATGACCAAGGTTGAGGTATTCTTTACAAGAAATGGTCAGAGGGGCGAAAGCTGGGACTTGCATGAAGAGTCAGACAAGGACCGGGATCATGGGGTCGATGGGCTCGATGGCCAGTTTGATCTATACGGCGCTATAGGGACCTTTGGAGGAATTGATTTCGATGTCTCCTTCAACAACCGGGATTGGTTATGGCAACCCCGATGATTGGCGAAGGGTACACCTTACCCCTCTCTCTTTAAGCACGAGTTGAGAGTCACTGCTGAATAGCTACTGGTAGATCAAGACCTCGTGGTTATACCCGAGCACGCCAGCACGGCACTCTGCCGCATTCTAATCCATCCTGCATAATGTAAATGCACTCTATTGCGTCGCACAGGAGGACTACGGCTCGCTCGGACGGGGGGAAGCCGGAATCCTGCGTTAACGGTTGATCTCGGTTTCAATAACAACACGGACACCATCTTGCATGAGGCTGCTGCAAGGAATCTTTGACCAGGAGGCATGACTGCATTACAAAAACGCCTGCTAATTTGGCAAACTTCATTCGACCAGTCTGGAGCAAGCTCCTGCGTAAAAAGTTGGAAAGGATGCGATTCGGACTCTAGAAGCGCCTCGCGCAATTCTGCGGAATATTTCGATTCAACGGAAGATAGGTTATCCATCTGGTGCGCCACGCGGGAGGTAGTACCGTGGTACTATGCGACTTACACGATTGGAAGCGGGCCTATTGCTGCAAGAGGACGCATCGCCGATGTGCTCAAATTAATTGGATTTATGCCAGCACTGCAGCTATCGTTGAAGCGTCAATCCTTCACCCTCTTCGTCATTTACATATCTGCCCCCAGGCGCAGCGGTGGTTGATCATCCGATTATTGAATAGAGACGAGATGGGACAAAGTTTTCCAAGCCATGCGGGAGCTGGCCTTTTCTTAATGTGGCGGACCTATCGTATGACTGGAAAGCCGCTGTGTCGGCCCTCGATCTACCTAGCGTCAGTCGGAATGGTGTGTCAAGTAGGAGTTGTGGGTCTGTGGAAAAGGTGGAGGCTTCCTCGCCTTCCATGCACAGGACAAAAGGGAAAGTCGAATCGCCGAAAGGGATCTTCACGGGCCAGGATGATAATGCAGATAATACATGATAGCACGCACGTGATGATTGCGCGTGCCATTTGACTCACCGAGGGGCGTAACGACTTGACTGGCGGTTTGCTTGACATTACTGCTGTA
>JAEUBB010000096.1:0-36091 GCA_018257885.1 Parmelia sp. 050094 | reverse complement strand
GGGGAGAAGAGATTGATTCAGTTTGCGGCTCGAGCTTTTGCCGTTGGTTCGACTTTGCCCATTTTGAAGAGGGGGGCCACGGAGCCACGCTGGCCGAGGCAAAGTTGGCCTAAAGCTGCTTAAATTGCACGCTTCAACAGAAACCAGAAACCAGAAACCCACTTTCTCCCGCTCGTGCATAATTATGTATGTGCTGCCCTTATTGTTGCCCTTGCTATGATTATAACAAAAAGTCCAACCATACTTTACTAACAAAGTCACAAACTCGCAGACTAACAAACTAACGGCGAGTGCGGGACTGGCGATCGTATCATCGTATCGGCGTATCATCGTATCATGGTACGATTTGCCTATTTTATGATTATGCATCATATCCTGGGCTTGGACAAGAAGGCATGGTTTCATGCATAGTGCCCATGGTGCCATGCACCCGCCCAATTATGGGTGGTACGAAGTTACTTGCCTCTCTGCCTATGATGCCTTCAAACATTTCTTTTGCGATACTCTTCTGACCCTGCATCAAGCCACTCTCTGCTACGCGGTCCTCACTAGTCTGCATGCACACGCAAAAAGTTTCAAGAAAATCCATATCATCTCCTACCATCATCCTTTCTCTACTTCATCTCATGTCTCTTTTCACGTGTCTCCCTTGCACAAGGGTCTGTGCATTCTCGGACGCAGCACCGTCGTTGCTAACCCTCGTTTGAACTCGTCATGTTTTCAGCGTTCAATCTCTTCGTGTCACTATTGTAAGTCTAGCAGGTCCCTTTGATGTCATGCCTCACGCCCTCACACAATGCTGACTGTAGCCCTACCAGCCTATACCGATATCTTCGCCTGGTCGTGAACCTGTTTGCTTTCAGCAGACTTCGACCAATACCCATACCGGAGATCCCCCGATTGACTTCACAAGATGTCACTGTCGTCATTCCTTCAATAGAAGGGGATGGTGAGGTACTGTGGGAGACTATTCGCAGCATCCTTGCAACTGAGCCATTTGAAATCATCCTAGTTACCATCGACGCGAATTTGACCCGAGCACAACTAATGGTCAAGCATATGGGTACCTCTCGAGTGAAAATTCGCAGTGTGTCGTATCCCAACAAGCGCCGACAGATGGCTTGTGCTTTGCCCGAGATTCAAACCGACATTACAGTATTCGCAGATGACGACGTTCTCTGGCCGTCCAAATTGTTGCCATGGATGTTGGCACCCCTGGAAGATGAATCCTATGGTGGCGTTGGCACAAACCAGAGACTCCGACGCGCGGAACGCCCGACTTTTCGGCAACGAATTTACGGCTACCTGAATGCTTTGTACCTAGAGCGGAGAAACTTTGACTGCGCATCATGTATGTACATGGATGGAGGTCTGCCGTGTCTTTCCGGACGGACGGTGGCATACCGAAGCAACATACTAAAAGACAAAGCCTTCATCCAAGGTTTCACCCGGGAAGTGTGGCTTGGACGATACCAACTGAATGCAGACGACGACAATTTTATTACACGATGGCTGGTTTCCCATGACAAAAAGATTGGCTACCAGTATCATAAAGAGGCGGAAATTCTGACTACTCTTGAAGACAACCCCAACTTCGTGAAACAATGCTTGCGGTGGTCTCGGAGCAATTGGCGGAGTAATATTACCAGCATGTTCTGTGAGAGGCATATTTGGAGGTTAGCGGCCGATCCCCTAAACATAAGGACCCGGCGGGTGGTCCATGCTCATGGGAAGCTAATGTGGAAAGCAGAAAGCAGCCGTGGAGCACGTACGCCGTCTATCAGACGACATTGTTGCAGTGGGCCTTTGTCTGGGATTCCCTGCTCCTGTACCTCTATCTCACAAGTACGGGGGCTTGGAGTTACGACGCACGGATGCTGGGTCTCGTCATACTCCTGAGCTGGATGTTGATGACCAAATTTCTCAAGCTGCTGGGTCACTACATGCGGCACCCGGTTGACTTTCTCTTATTGCCGGTGTCCATCATCTTCGGTTATTTACATGGGTTAATCAAGGCTAAGGCCATGCTATCTCTTAATGTCGTAAGTTGACGCGCCCATTCTGTTCCCCTTACCCACGTAGATGTATACGAATGGTCGGAGGTACCTCCGTCCAATGCTCGACTGATGATGCTCACATAGACCGCTTGGGGAACTCGCGACGGTGCGGACGACGACGACGGCTACCGCATGATCCGGGTCACCCCAAAGCAACAGGAGTCTGGGAATTCCTTCTCCATCCTCGAGACCACTTCTTTCCAAAATGAGAAATGCGAATACCGGTCCAGCTTCCCACGATGTACTGCTGTATAGCAGTACGAGGCCCTGGCGTGCACGGTTGCGGGGTTTCAGATCTGAAGTTTTCCTCTTTAGCCTTTTGTATCGATACCATTGTACGAACTACTAACCGAGAGCTTTGGTCTAGCGTTGGCGTCCTGGCTTTGCAAAAGTCTTTTCTTCTTCTTTCCCCTTGGCATTGCAAGGAAAGCCGGTAGATGAACTAACATTTGACTATAATATTACTTACATAGAGCATATCAGCATCATCAGCATCATGATATGATTGCTAGCTTTCTATCGAACCTTGTTGATTCGATGTGGAGCAAAGTCGGTGGTAGGATTCAAGGGCGGGGAAATTGCCTAGACCTCGTGGTCTGTCTTTGGCGCTTTTGTTTTTGTCCCGCACCCGGTAGCAGGTATGTGATAATGCGGCCAAAGTAGCTGAGGCATGGGGTCGCTGACGCCCGAGCTCGAGCGGATGTTAGATAATGGCAGACGGGTCCGTGTCTGGACTCTGTCCACATGAGGGTTTGACTTTGCTGTGATTTATAGTTTATATCCCTCCTTGTCCCGAGAATCAATTATTGTCTCTGGGCATCCTGTTTCGAGAGGGGAGATTTACCTAGCGCTCAAAGCAGCAAGATATGTTCAAAGTATATTGGCGTGGAAGTTTGGTAGGTTGGACGATGGATCCACGGGAGGTGGATCTGTACCAAAGGATTGTTGGGGTATCTCTTGCAAGTGGCCGGTTCATTTGGCTTGAAAGCAAATCCACTCCGCTCCACCTGGCAAATGCCAAATGCCAAATGCCAAATGCTCTCGGAGAATTCATCAACCTCAGCAGTCGGTAATGGGCAACCAGAGTGGTTTTAGATCATGTCTCATCACGTCCCATAATACCATAATACAAGACGAGGTACGTATTTCCCTTTGCCATGACCCGGCCTCTAAACTCTTGCAAGGTCTTGGAGGCCATGACCCCACCATGCCATGATGCAATACCTCAACAGGTTGACTTTCCGCTATTCGGGCAATAGCGGAAAGACCAAGGATGACTTGCATGATGCCGTACCATGAATATCCATGATCCTCGGCCACCAGGGAGGTACCTTAGGGACTTGACTACTCCGTAAAGTACCTTATGTAGCGAGGAGCTTGTTGATTATTCGCCAGATACAGTACTCACATTTAAGTTTGGTGCAGCCAGGAAAATGCATACTATCATCCGAGACTCCATAACTTTGTTTATTAATAATAATAATAATAATAATAATAATAATAATAATAACAATCATAACAATAATTCATGCATGAACTGGGGGGGGAACCTGCCTCGGCTCCGGCTTCGGTCTCTGGCCCCTCTGGTCGTTGGAACTTGGAAGGATGAGGAATATAAACATCAACACCACCAACATTTCTTGTTCCTCCATTTCACACGCTTTTGCCGAGTTATGAGCGGGGAATTGGAGCGGTCGGCTATTTGGGTACAAGGAGCGACGAACAAGATGCCTTGTTCCACCACCAAGCACACATAAATTCCGCGGAACTGTACACTGCTATTGCATCAATTCCGCGTGCGTCTGCTCAGATAGCAGCTCAAATGAGGCATACTCAGCCTATTCTTTCGCCTCCTGACAAGGTTAAGCTCTGACGTGCAGTCAAATCGCCCTCTACGTATCCATTGAGATTTGTCGGGAGTTCCAACGGGGCGGTACGTGGACGAAGGACTTGTCGGTCGACCCTTTTGCTTGTGACATATTCCTTCACGATATCTCGGAAGCTACATAGGGTGCCTTCCCGTCCACTTCTGCAGTCAAGCCGCCGAGCTAATCGGTCTCTGCCCTCTTCTCAGTCTTCCCTCTAGCGCTGTGGACCCGCGACTTTCCACACCATCTTGGGTCGTTGCCACAATCACTTTGCGCGTACTGATCGGTGCAAAGCTGAAGCCGATGCCCTGATCTTCTTGACATCGTATCTTCTGACTCTTTCCGGATGGATATCGCTTCTGTTGCAGGCGCCCTGCGCAAATATTCTTTGCCGCCTCACGGACTACTACTAACCACTCATCACCAAGGCTGCACTTCACCAGCTTTTGCTTTCTGAACGCGAACTATCTTGTCGCAATTCAACAAGCATAATGGGTCAAAGGCTTGTTTCAGCTGCAACGCAACAGAGTCAGCTGTGGTGGCTGAATGTACTATGCTAGGGCTCACCTTTCTCATTGCATCAACCGTGGTCTCTCCCATCTCATGGGCCAGATAGTCACGCTTGATCAAGCCCACGCCATGCTCACCGGTAACGGTGCCCTCCATCTCGACGGCACGCTTGACCATCCTGTGAACAACGTCTTCGGCAATATTTCGTTCTTTGTCGTTGAAAAGTAGGATGGCTAAGAATGATCAGCCTTGTCTTCTCAATCCGATTTCACGCGAGATTACCATGGAAATTGCCATCACCCACGTGCCCAACCATGGCCGCCAATAAGCCACTGCTAGCCATATCTTCTTTTGTCTCCTCTATGATATCAGGCAGTCTGCTGATAGGAACCGCCACGTCGGTTGTCCAAACATGATCACTTCCATCTCTTCTTTTCGCCATGACACTCCAGAGAGCCTCTTTCCTTGCACTCCAAAGCTCTGCAGCTTCATCCGTGTCTTTGGCGAAATCAAAGCTCTTACTGCCCTTGCTCTTAGCCAATTTTTGCACTAATCCAATCGACTCCTCAATCGCCGACTGCGTGCCGGAAAACTTGAAGAACAACGTAGGTACTTCTTTCCATGTTCGGCTGGTGGAGCCACTCTCGTTTATGCAACGCATCTGAACATCATCTAGAATTTCAACTGCCGCAATCGGTACTCCTTCACCAACGACCCTTGACACACATTCTGCTGCCTCCCGGATAGTCCCAAAGCTAGTCACCGCAACGCTTTCATGTTTCGGCTTCACAGTGACTTTTAGAGTAGCTTCGGTGACGAGACCCAGAGTGCCTTCACTTCCAATGAACATCCGCGTAAGATCATATCCTGCGCTACTCTTGCGCGGTCGTTGCCTCGTCTTGATAATAGTCCCATCGGCCAAGACTACAGTCAGGCTGAGAACCCAGTCCCGCATTGTACCGTACCGATAGGCGTTGGTACCCGAGCATCCTGTGCCTACCATGCCACCTATCATTGCGCCTGGTCCGGGATCAGGGGGAAAGAAAAGGCCCTCTTTTCTCAGTTCCTCATTAAGGAGCTCCCAACCTAGAGCCGGCTGAACGATGACGTCGAGATCCTCCTTGTGTAATTTGATTATCTTGTCCATCCTGGAGAAGTCCACACAGACGCCACCCCTAGTAGCCGAAAAATGACCTTCTAAGCTTGTACCGCCAGAATATCCTGTGACAGGAATTTTCCGCGTATGGCACACTTGCATGATCTTACTGACCTCTTCCGTTGTTGAGGGCGAAATGATCATGAAAGGTCGTTCACTGTCTTTAATAGTATACGAAGACCAATCTGATCCTGAGTGGGATTGAAGATCGGCCTCTTCAGTAGAAACGTGCTCTTCACCAACAATTGATACCATATCAGTCCAGCAAGCTTCAAGATTTATAGGTGAGACGTTATGCTTCGGTCCATTCGGATCCATTGATGATAGTGGTGCAGTAGATAATGGCGATACTTTTTCAGGTCTCATGCTTCCAAACCAATAACCTAGGGCGCTCGAGAAAACCACGGCTGTAGAAGTCAGCGGTGAACATTTCAGCTGCTGAGGCGTGCATACCAAATGTAAGGGTCGAATTCTGGGAAAATGCACTGGTAGGCTTCATGGAAGCAAAGCGAGCTTCTGCTTCACGTTGGGCCTGGATCCTTCGTGCCGTGCTTTCATACAATTGACCTCGAAACGTCTTCTCCTCGCTAGCGAAAGACCTGGGCGACGTGGGTAAAAGACGCCTGCCTCCAATTCGTAGTTGTCGTGTAGAGGGCATGCCCCTTAGACAACGCAAGAAAGCAAGAGATGGGCGGGACATGTTTGCGGACATGGCAAAACATTTAGTACCTGGAGAAAGATTGGAGAAATGCAATGGCAAGGATTTTGAGGTCTTGGCAATCAAACCATTCGGACGAGGCGGGAGCACTTTACATGTTACCTAAATTTCTATTTCCCGTGGGGCCAGGCCAGCCCCCGTTCGCCAATGATTTCGCAATCAACTGTAATCTCCCTTGGCCCGACCGAAACTTCTCCTTGCCCCACTGGTGTAAGTATACAGTCACGCGGGTAGCAAAAAAGCCTGTACACCGCAACCAACGATTTCACTGAAATATTCCGTGTAAATATTCCGAAGAAATCTTTTCTCTACACTTTCGATAGCAAAATCTTTTACGTTGTTGCCGTGGTTGATAAGCTGCGACCTTTCAAAATAATTTCGAGTGTACAGGCTTTTTTTGCTACCCGCGGTGACAGTCTAGATCCTGATGCCGAGTTCAATACAGTACCTAGAATAGTAACACCCTCAGAAGAAGTGCGACAAGTGTGACACATCACCAGCTATTGTGTGTCTACTATATACTTGCTTATGTTCTGGTGAAGCTAGCAATCGTCTACTCGTATATCCTTTCACAAAGACAATGGCGGGGCCCCAGGACTGTATTAAGTCTGGCTATTATGATTATCCCGAGGCCAAGCAAGGTCCCAAGGTCCCTTTCTCCAACACGCCAGGAGCGAATCCTGTATTGCGAGGTCTCCCGCTGGCAGTCGCTGGCTCAGCGTGCGTCAAAGTAACTGTTACAATGATACCTTGCTGACCCTCGGAAAGTGTTGCAAACATCCGTCTTCTCTCTGGTCTGCTGTGGGGAAATGCTGGGTTTAGTATTCTGCGAAACGTCCATCTCGACGATTACGCTCCCCGCTACGATCCCACCGTCGTTCCAATAGACCAGTCTGGTGCCGACATATCTGCCTCAATCAAGGCCCTCACTTCGTCTTATAATCCAAATCTGACAAGCACTGGCCGTCATTACAGCATCAAAGACTACCACTCCGCTTACGAAGCGGGCATAACCCCAACTGCCGTTGCTGAGGCCTTACTTAATCTAATCTCCAAGCATTCTAAACACAAGGATGCATTCTTGGAGGTACAAAGGGATCGTGTCATTGCTGCAGCTGAGGCGTCTACGCAAAGGTACAAAGCAGGCAAACCGCTGGGCATTTTTGACGGCGTACCAGTGGGTGTGAAGGGTAAGAGCTTTCCTTTCTATGACGACAGCTATTCTTCCCCTTTACCATGCCTATTTGATCTCAGCTTCTAAGTGGCCCTTAAATCCTCTCTGTCTCCCTTCTGGACAGTGTAATAATTGATCAGGTGTATAGACGAGGTCGATCTCCAGGGTTACTCGAAGTGTTTAGGCTCTTGCAAGGACTTTACGGGTACGAAAGGAGCTGTGACGAGCTGGTGTGTGCAAAAGTGGGAGGAAATGGGAGTAGTGATTCTAGGAAAACTCAACATGCATGAGCTCGGTCTCGGTACAGATAGAACCTATGACCCCTTTCTTCTTTTCTAGATGTAAGGGTGTCGCATTCACTAACGGTATAGATACCACGAACAACAACCCAGCTAAGGGTACCCCACTGAACCCCCATAATACGCATTACTACACTGGTGGCTCGTCTGGAGGTACCGCTTATGTTGTGGCAGCTGGGCTCTGCCCTGTAGCCTGTAAGGCACATTCGACTTTATTCGTGTCTCTGAAACTCCCCAATCAGCTTTTATTACTCAGAATCTCAACTACAAATGGAAATGCTGACTCCGGCATCTGCTAGTGGGCGCGGACGGCGGGGGCTCTATTCGTAACCCATCTGCATACTGTGGTCTTTATGGTCTCAAACCCAGTCATAATAGAGTATCGGGATTACCCACTACAGGTCTTGCTCCGTCATGCGGAGTTCTTGGTCCTATGGCCTCTAGTATGGCGGATCTCGAATATGCCTACCGTATCATGGCGATCCCTAATCCTTCGGACTCCATATCGTCAATGTTCCCTGTCCCTGTCCCAAGATCAGTCGAGCAAAATAAGATTATAGGTGTCTGTAAACCTTGGTTCGACCTCGCTGATTCTTCTGTGCTGAACGTCTGTCATGCCGCCATTTCTCACTACGAATCATCTGGCTACAAAGTCATAGACATCACAATTCCTTATCTTTCGGAAGGCCAACTCGCCCAGGCAATAACAATCCTCAGCGAAATAAGCGCAGGCGTACCTAGTGTCTCAGGTTTGACCTCTGCCAACAAAATCCTAATCTCAGTGGGCAAACAAACTCCTGCTTCAGACTTCTTGCTCGCCCAGAAGATGCGTAATCTGCTGATGCAGCATCTCGCTTTCTTGTTCGACCAACATCCCGGTCTTTTAATCGTAACGCCCACAACGCCGAATGCGGGATGGCATATCTCCGGTGGGGCGGCAGATCTTAGAAATGGCGTCAGTGATGCAAACATGAGTGTCAGGAGCATGACTTACGTCTGGCTGGCCAATTTCTCAGGATGTCCAGCGATTTCGATTCCAGTGGGTAGAGTAGCTGCGAAAGAAGGGGATGGTAAGATACCGGTGGGATTAATGGCCCTTGGAGAATGGGGTGCGGAAGGCTCGTTGATAGAATGGGGAAGAGTGGGAGAGCAGTGGGCGTGGGAAAATGGAGAAGACAGAATGGGAAAGCCGGAAAATTGGGTAGATGTGATGGAGTTGGTAAAGGATAGGTAGGAATTCAGAAAAACGGGCAAGTGAAAGGGCACAAATCCTCAAAATGTCGACTAGAGCGGCATCAGCGAAGAGATATATGGACTGTGTTGACGCTCGTTCTGGGGCAATTCCAACCACTGGTGAAAGATTGTTCGGGGCTGACGTCCGAGATCGACCACGCCTTCTTTGCTGCCCAATCGGGCAGTCTCTTCACACAACTTCATGTTGAATTCCCACAACATCCGGACTATCACGAGACCATATCGAGGCTACAAAGCGTCAGCGTTTTGCATATTTTTCACGACAGCATAACGAGCTTCTGCTGTTGAGTCACATTTTGCTTTCTTCTCGCCAGACTGCGGCCGAGGCCTCAAAAGCACTAGAATAGAATTGAATGACTTCTTCCCAATGCAATTCCTCGCACTAATTGAGAGCGGCTGCAGCACAGCCTTCGTATCTGAATCGAAGCGAGGAACGCCCAGCCAGCGTTCTGGCAAAAACGCCGAGGGATCGGAGAAACTTGGATGGGAGCGGTACGCTGCGTACGCTGCGTACTGGTCAAGTTGAATACCGGTCTACATTGTAGAATGTATTGAGTACGGTAGCAGGATGCGTGATCGAACGATATGCTGGTCATCCTCGAAGGGTAGGGTGCGGCTGCTTCGAGCAACACAAGGATGGTACGATAGGACCATGAATCGTCCAAATATATATCCACACTCGCTCTACCGTCAAAAGATGGACGAACCAGAGAACAAGCTACTTATACAACCGAGGACCCAGTAACGGCTGACGGTGTCACCTTCTGTGAAACTCGACGTGGCTAGCCGCTCAAGGCAGGAGGGTGCATTCGATTTAGTCATGACCGCATGACAAAACTCCATTTCTCCTATCTTCTGGAGACTGACCTTGCCTCTCGTCTCGAAGGCAGCTCTTATCTCCTCATCAAGCCTCAAACAGTCACGATTCTGCAGCAAGACCCAGGTTACGCCGTTCAACTAAAGTGCCGTCGTCTCGCTAACCGCGGAGATCAAGAGTGCGACATTCTTTCCTGCCACCCTTTTCATTGTTATGGGCCAAGATGTAAGAAAGGAGGTCTGGCCTCATGTTTCCGATCTTTAGCCTTCGCTCCATCTTTTCTGCGGCCACCCATTCATGGTCAATCCTGGCTTGTAGCGCCTTCTTGGAAATCAAATCCCGGAGCAGTGTCTCCAATGGGGAGGAATGGATCGTGACACCGAGAAAGACGACTGATTCGAGACGAGCCATTACCATTGCCACCCAAGGATGACTGTATCACTTAGGCATCCGAGAGATTCTCCAAAAGCGAGGCCTCCAATGACATCGAATGTGGTCCAAAGATACCAAACAGACAGATTGATCTTTCTTTTAGTTGGCCCTTCAGTGTGCTTCTTGAGACCATTGATGAAAGGTTTCCACTTGCGCTCAAATCAAGGCTTCCTGTTCCTCAAGTACTTCGTCAGAGGAAGGATGGCTGAGAACGCGACGAATACGACTGTGGTCAGCTTCATTTGCAGTAAGAAGGCTATTCACCCCAGCAAGAATCCCGATATCCTTGAGAAAGCTGGGATGCCGCTGTCGATGGCCGCACGAATCTTTCCAAGCCGATGGGGCAATAAAGGAGAGCTCATCGGGATATATACGTACTACGTCAGAGGAGTAGCGTTCATGAAGGTCTCTGAGCCAATGAGACAAGGGCCCGTTCTAGGAGAAAGCAGCGATTGGGAGCTTGGTCGCCGCGGCCAACTTAGGGCTTGGCAACTTGCTGAAGGAGTGCAAGTACACGTTGTACAAGCCTTTGAGAAAAACGTACACAATAGAAAACCCAATGATGAGCTAGTAAGATCTTGCTAAAGTTTCAATGGGACTCACCACACCATGTATATGACTGGACCGCCCAAGCTCAAACCAGATGATACGATCCTGGACAGAACAGCTCCTTCTCTCTGTCCGAAGTAGAGTCTTTCGACCAGAAAAGCATAGACAGTCTTCTGTGCAAACTTCTGATGGAGGAACCATAAATCACCTTTCAAGTCACACGAATCGGCCCCACTCCGGGTTTACATGATACGTATGCTGAGGTCAATGACATTAGCTCTGGATATTATCTTTTGAGGACGGGGAGGCTCCTCAGGACTAGAATGTTGATTGAAAAGGCAATGGATCATCCAATTCCGTGTTGCATCCAAGAGCTCCTTATCGTCTCCGTCATCCTTCGAGGATACCCAAGAGTCAGGCATGTGATTTTGTCATTCAACATCAGACACTGCCAACATCAAAGCAAAGAATTTGATATTTACTCATCAATACCTTCCCACTCCTCATCCTCTAGCCCACTTCCGTCCTCTTCCCTCTGTAGCAGTCGCTTTCGACTTCCGTCTATCGCTCCTTTCCTTTTATTCTCCAATCGTCGATCATATCCGCTTTTCGTACTGATCTTCCCTGCGCGTCTTGCTCCTGCTGCCTCGGCAGTCACCCTCCTGCTTTCCACGCCCTTCCTCTTCATTTCGCTTTTAGTCTTCTTACTGACCTTTGGAAGTGCGTCTAATAGCCACCTCTGCATGCCATCTCCATCGTTTTCATCAACTTTATATTTCTCCTTTGCCCTCTCACTCGCAGCGACCACATTAGCCACCATTTTTACGTAGGGAACGTCTTCTTTTGTGTACAAAGTGACAGCTATCCCACCCTCTCTGCCTTGCCTCCCTGTCCTGCCAATGCGGTGGACGTAAGAAGCACCAGTATTGGGGATGTCGTAGTTGACGACCCCGTTTAGGCCTCTGAAATCCACTCCACGTGCCAAGAGGTCCGTGGTGATGAGAATCCATATCTCCCCCTTGCGGAAATGCGCCATGGCATTCGAACGTGCCGTGTCTGAGAGACCAGAATGGAGAACAGCTATACGTGAGGAGCCACCTGCTTCGAGAGGAATGTCGTAGAGAAGTTCAGAATGGAGAGCAATGGCTCTTGGGATTGTCTGCGTGAAGACCAAGAACGGTGGTTGTAACGAAGGAGCGTCGGCTGCTGGCACTCCAGAAGGATGCAGAAGTTGGCGCAGAGCGAGAAGCTTACCTTGTTCAGACGCGGCATAGACGAGGCGGTGGGTTACGTTAGGAATGGCGCAGTCTTTCAAACCAACGACTAGACGAAGGACGTAGTGCTGGGAGAGCGATGAAAATTGCAAGCCCAAACGACGTCGCCGATCGAGGATGAAGGTCTGAACTAGTGATTCAATGGAAGAACCTATAGTGGCAGACCAAAGAGAGGTACGTAGAGTAGGACTGGTACAAGCGGTCCAAATACCGAGTGTCTGCTCTCTGAAAAGCGGATCAAGGAGAACATCAACTTCATCGAGGATTAGGAAACGAACGTCTGGGAGAGGAGCGGTGCCTGACTCTTTCGTTGAGATTGCATGCAAAAACAACAGTGGGGTGCTGACTATAATATCCGTCTTCACTAAAAAGTCACTTGAGTGTCCTCCGGAAGAATCGTCCTCTAAAGTCTCACGATTTCTGAAGCCCACAAGGTCAGGATGTAGTCTCATGCCTTTCCTCAGTCCAGATATTTTTATGCCAGTACCTGATGCAAGCTTCCTTCCTTCATTGAGAATCTGGTCGGCAAGCTCATGAGTGGGAGCAATGATCAAAGCCTGAACCTTATGCTCTGATACCATCTCTACCTTAGTCTCTCTTTGAGCTTGTCGGCTTTCAAGAAGTCCATGGAGTACATGTATCATAAATGACAGTGTCTTTCCGCTACCAGTTGGAGCGATCGTCAGTAGATCAACATCAGCTCGTGGCTCTCTCTCGCCCCTTTCGGCATGTCGCGAACCCAGCCCACGAACATCATCCGTTCCTAGTAAAAGAGGTAGACTGCCCATTTGGACTTCACTAGGCTCCTTGTACCCTTGGGCATCTAGGTTTTCTGCAAGTCTTCTCGAAATGCTGTACTTGCTGCGCAGTTGTGTGAACGATGTCAAAGGCTGTGGCGATATTTGAGGATGCGCTTTCCTCCCTACCATCGCTGCACTTGCCCTTGTTTCTCTGTGACGGCAACTATCCTTGATCATAGATTCGTTTCCCATAATGGTAATTTTGAGCTTGTGTTCCTTCAAAGTTCGCCGAGACTCTTCCTCGTCTAGGTCTGGAATGACAGGATGCTCACTTTGGGCGTACTGCACGGCTGTGTTACTCCCTAAAGTTCCATTTTCATGGCCCATGGCCTGCTGTTCTGATGGGATCGCTGGTCCAGCGCCACCTTGGAAGAGATCCAATGACCCTAGAATCCCATCTTCATGCTTTTCCTCCACCAGCCTCCTCTTCCGCTTTGTGCCTCTTCTCTTCGCTTTCTCGTAGCAGGAGAAGGCGCCACCACTCTCAAAGTCTTCTTTGAGGTTGCCTCGCCATCCATTCGATGGGACTTGATGGCTGGCAGATTTTTTGGGACCGGGAGTAGATTTTTGTATGTTGGATGATCTTGTCAGCAACCTGAACGTATCCATTGTCTTAACTTTGGGCAGGCGCTCTGGGTATCGGAAGTATCCCAACAGGCTCCCGGATCTTGTGGCGGTGTGGGCGTTTCTCCTGATCACGTCGTGATGTATTTATTGAAATGGGTCGAGGGTACTAGATATGATTCTGCCAAGCATTTCAGGGTCTACGATTGTGGTATCTTATAATTTGTTCGCGCAAAGACTTCGTTCTTTTGGTTTGTTGTACATGGTAACGACTCTATAGCGACATGTTCAGATGCGTGACCTTGTGATCCCGAAGACCAAACCTTTTCTAGCGTCTTAGCGAACCCTCTGAACACGTTTACCCCTTGCGACTGCAGCGTTCTATATTGGATAGTGAGAGAAATTCCAACTAGTGTGATGTCGCGGTCTCGTGGTGCTGCGTGTCTCCTCTGTAACCAACCAGCTTCATTCTGCCGATCATTTCACCCACAGTAAAAAAACCCAGTACCTCCGCCCCAATCACCCCCGCCGAGATTAATTGTCGTCGATCAACGTTCCTAATCCGGCCCAAAATACTCTCGGGGGACATGGTACTAGCGGAGTCGGTGGTGTGATTGAGAAGGCTGGCAGGATTTCGGATTGCACGAATGATGGGTTGAGTATATCTTTGGAACGACGCGAGATCTCTGAGATTGAAGCAAGCAATTAGCTAGAGATACCGCAACCAACCATCTTACGAAGTGAAAGAAAGAAAAAAACCGAAGAGAATTAGAATTGGGCGGTAGACTCACGGTGGGCTCATCTTCTGTCCCTTAAAGACTAACTTTGAGAGTTCAAAGCCAACTTTGGAATAATAGATTGTTGGAGGTACCATTGCTAGTTTGATCAGTCAGCAACCTATTCTCATGCACATGTCGGAGCATCGATATGAAGCTTAGGGGATGTCGACTTTCAAAATGAAAAGAATTGGTGCCGTAGTCCACAGGATAAATCATCTTCTGTTGCGTAAAGACAGCTCCAGGTGCCTCAATTGATTTGCAGAACGACTCTACGAGCGAACCACAGGGTTTAGCTCACACTGCACGAAAGATATCATCCTTCCTGTCCGTCCTCCAATGTTGGAGATAGTTTTGGTGACCCTTTGCGCTGCACCGCTCACGGCTGGTCCGGCTGACGAAGTCACTCTTGAAAGGCCTTGCGAAGCTTTCGAGGTTGCATCTGAAGCCGTCTCTTTTGATTTCGCGGCCGTGTCTCTAGCTGCTTCTGTGGTTGAGGCATGTCGTCTCGTGGTCTGGCGTGCAATGAACCGGGTGTGCCGAAGCATGATGCGAGATGGCGCGACAGTTGAGAGATGACCAGGCATCAAAAGATGAGTTGCTCCAGTCAAGTAATGAATTGGCTCCGGCTCTCTCGGCGTCAATGAAAGTGCAAGACCAATGGGCAGATAGTCTATATTATAACTTCAGAAAATTGAGGTCTGAAGCAACTTAGCGGAAACCAACAATCGTCAAATTGATTGGTTGAAAACATCTAGTGCGCCTTACTAATCATCTCTTGGCGCTGGTGACGGCAGCTTGAGATGAAGCACCTGCACACTCCTTGACCACTTATATCATGGAGATGTGAGATGTGAGGCTTCCCAACAGCTACCTGGTCCTGCCAGGTTCTATTATAGACTTCGAAGAATACGCCGACATGGCGCGTCACCGACGTGGATCCAATGTCTCGAGCAACTCATCGCTCAATGATCAGGTAAATTCTGCTATATCGCAGCTTGATAACTCTGCTTACTGTAGGCGTTGCCTACCAGGAACTTGGAAGCATGTATGATTATCTTGCAAAGGTCATCCTTCTAGGACCCAGCGGCAGCGGCAAGTTCGTGCATGCTTTGAGCTCCTCGGCAAACCCTAGAGCTTATCTCGCTCCAGGTCCTGCCTCTTACACAGGATCGTCAAGAATGAATGTCTGTATATATCTCTATTCTTTTGTTCTCCTATAGACTGACAGCTCAAAGGGCGAGTACTATCCAGCCAGACGATCGGTGTTGAATTTTCGTCCAAAATCATTAAAGTTGGCACTGGCGCTCGGCGAAAAAGAATCAAGCTACAATTGTGGGACACAGCTGGAACCGAAAGATTCCGGTCGGTATCGCGATCCTATTATCGCGGCGCAGCCGGTGCAATTCTAGTATATGACCTCGCATCTCACGCTTCATTCAATGCCCTCCCAACGTTTCTCAATGACGCCCGAGCTCTAGCTTCCCCAAACCTTACGCTTCTGCTAGCAGGTAATAAAACAGATCTGACTTCTGAGTCTCTATCCAACCCGTCCCCTTCAGGCAATAGTGCGTTCAGCAGGCAGTCCACATTTTCAGATGACTCTATCGGAGCAGGAGCTAGACTTAGCTCTAGTCATTCCTCCCTAGGTTACGGACTGAGCTCTCAGCTGACTGCCACTGTCGCTACTGAAGGACGCGAAGTCACTGCTGAAGAAGCTTCTCGGTGGGCATCGGGCTCTGCGATACCTGTCTCTGTCGAAGTGAGCGCATTCACTGGCGACGGGGTAGAAGAAATTTTTGGGCGTCTCGCAGGCATGATCTTGACGAAAATCGAGTTAGGCGAAATTGATCCGGATGATCCAATGAGTGGAATACAGTATGGAGATAGTGGAGGATGGGAGGATGGGGGAAGTGTTAAGAGTGTGGGGACAACGATCGAGGAAGGGGGTCTGGGGAGGAGACGGCGAAAGGGGCAGGGAAGAGCGAAGGCTGGTATCGGAGCTTGGGGCGGGGGCATGAGAGAATGGGAGGCTGTCTTCAGACTAGATGGAGCGGGAAGGCGAAGAAGAGGGGGCTGCTGCTGATTATAGCAAGAGTTTTGTGATTCATTCAGCCTGGCGTCGTCGGTACAAGGTACATTTTGAGCAGATTGGGTATTCTTCACAGAGCCAGTCTGCTGAAGCGTGACTTCTATTTGCGGTCTTCGTTTGGAGAGTGTGTTGCTCCTTCAATGATGTATTAGAGTCAATCCGCGAGCCCGAAGATGGCGCCAAAATACAGGTACAGAGCTCAGAGCAATTTCGAAATTATATTGTTGTTCTGTGCTCTCAAATATGTGGTATTCTACGCCAAGCGCCTTCCTCCCTTACCTTACGGAGGTCGGCACCAAAAGTCCTGAAACGCCAAGACTCCTCGGATAGTGACCTACCAAACAAAGTTGGGGCTGTAATCCAAAGTAGGGTTAGGGTTATTTCAGGACTTATGGTGCCGACCTCCGTACGTTTGCCATACCACCACAAGCAAGAAGCCACACATCGCCACTGGTACGATATTGGAATTCATTGGCTAAACAGAACACTGCCCAAGCTATCCTAAACAGGATGGCTACTCGGAGGTGTATCCCTCTCAATGACAGACAGAAATGGGCCTTTCGCCAGGCGGACTGCCCAGCTTCCGAATGGAGGGAAGTCTGTAGTATGCCAACTAATATACATCTGGACTTACTTCACAATGGTATTATCCCTAACCCATCGATTGGCAAGAGAGAGAACGATTGTCAATGGGTTGGTGAGAAATCTTGGATTTACCGGGGCACTTTTCCTACACCAACCGTGGGGGTAGGTGAAGAGGCCGCACTTGCGTTCGATGGGCTAGATACATATGCGACTGTAGTCCTCAACGGCAAAGAAATACTCAAAACTCAGAACATGTTCATTCCTGAAAGGGTCATCGTCACGGAAGTAGTTCGACTCGGGGAAGAGAATCTCCTGGAGATTACTTTCGACAGTACCTACTTGATCGGTAAGAAGTTCGTAGAGCAACATGCAAATCATCGCTGGGGTTGCTGGAACGGCGATCCCAGTCGGCTCGCGGTCAGAAAGGCTCAGTTCCACTATGTAATTTATTCGTTCCGCAGCCTTCAAGCATTCTTACTGAATACAATATTAGGGTTGGGATTGGGGACCGTGCTTGCTCACCTGCGGTCCGTGGCGGCGAATAAATCTAGAGGTCTATCATTCACGGATTTCCGATCTGTATTTCACAACAGAGGTTGGTAAATCATTAAATTCAGCTGAGGTGGTAATCATGGCCGACCTCGAAGGAGACAGAGATGGAGATGAAGTGATCTTTGAAATCTCACTCGAGGGGAAGATGATTGGTGCCGAGAGAGTCACAGTGAAGAAAGGCTTTGCAACGACTACTTTCAAGAGTCAAAATCCAAAGTTATGGTATCCTCATACCTATGGCGAGCAGCCGCTCTATGTTCTAAGTGCTATGCTGTGCCGGGAGAAGGCTCTTTTAGATACAGCGAGCAAGCGCTTTGGACTCAGAAGAGCCCAAGTAATCCAGCGAAAGCTCGACGACGCTCCTGGTACTACCTTCCTATTCGAGATCAACAACATTCCGATATTCTGTGGTGGTAGCAACTGGATCCCTGCTGACTCTTTCACCCCATCCATTGGTCATAAAAAGTACCATGACTGGGTGAGAATGGCGGTCGAGGGAAACCAAATAATGCTTCGAGCTTGGGGCGGCGGTATATTTGAAGACGAAGATTTTTACGACGCTTGCGATGAAATGGGGGTCTTACTCTGGCAAGACTTCCTTTTTGCTTGTGGGAATTATCCGGCACACGAGGAATTTTTAGACCTCGTAAAGCGCGAAGCGGTGGAGAACGTCAAACTTCTTCGGCATCACCCCTCCATTGTGATCTGGTCAGGTAACAATGAGGACTACCAATATCGAGAAACCGAAAATCTGGGATACGATCCTGATGACAAGGATCCTGAAAACTGGTTAAGAACCACATTTCCGGCAAGGTATATCTATGAAAAGATCCTTGTGGACGTCACTAGCGCGCTTGTGCCAGGGACGTATTATCATTTTGGTTCGCCTTACGGTGGGAAAGATACAACAGATCCCCAGGTCGGAGATATTCATCAGTGGAATGTATGGCATGGTAGACAGGAAAAGTACCAAGACTTTGGGAAATTGAGTGGAAGATTTGTGTCAGAGTTTGGCATGGAAGCATTTCCGGACATTGCGACCATAGCAAGCTATCTTCAAGATGGTGATCTCGATACTGACAGGTATCCTCAGTCCTCGACAGTAGATTTCCACAATAAAGCCGCCGGGCATGAGGGCAAACTAGCTTTATATCTAGCGGAGAACATACCATACACAACCGAGCCTTTCGAGCAGTACATTTATTGTACTCAGCTTATGCAGGCTGAATGCGTCGCCTCGGCATATAAATTATGGAAAAGACAATGGAAAGGGCGAGGCAGAGAGTATTGCTCCGGCGCATTGGTGTGGCAACTGAATGATTGCTGGCCTTGCACGTCGTGGTCGATTGCTGACTATTATCTACGACCCAAATTGGCTTACTTTGCGGTCAAGCGTGAACTGCGACCCATTACTATCGGTCTCAAGCGAACATTGCACACAACTTTTGCAGACAAGTACACCCGTGCCTACGCGAAGACTGTACACAAAATCGAGATGTGGGCGTGTAACCTCTCACTCGACGCCCATGAGGTGTCTGTTCACGTCAAAACCTTCAATCTCGTAACTGAAGAACAAGCAGAGCATGACAACTTATTCACCAGGCTTTTACTTGTTCCGAACTGCAGCACAGAGATTTCTGAATTTGAGGTTCCAGTGCCCGAAAAGCATAAGGATCAAGTCCTGGAGTCGACTGGCGACCATACTATGAGCCGTGAAGAAGAGCAGCAGCAGACGATTGTAGCTGTCTATCTCTGCAACAGAGATGGCGACCAGATTGCTAGAGCGGTCAATTGGCCGGAACCACTTAAATATGCGCATCTACCAAAACCGAAGAACATCAAGCTCAAACTGAGGTCTAATGTCCGCGACTTGAATAAGAAACGTACTCTTGTTACAGGCGAGGACTTTGAGGCGCCACAAATGGCTGATGCTATAGAAATTTCTTCTCATGTACCTATCAAAGGCTTCGTGCTAGAAGTGATCGAGCGGGAATGGGGAGAAGAGCATGACGTGGCTTTCGAGGATCGCGGTATCGATCTAGTACCCGGAGAAGTTGTCACCATTGGAGTCCAGGGTCTGGAATGTGGCGATGAAAACAAATTGGCCGCAAGATACCTGGGCATGTGAAGACTCTCCACTTGATCGCACAACGTAAATTAGAAAGATCGTTCGTCTTCGGCATTTGAGCCACATTGATGATTTCTTCCAGGTGCGCCAGTATTGCAAGGAAACGAGACATCGATTATGCGCACAAAATGCCATACTTACACAGCGAGAAACGGCCTGATGTTGTTCTCAGTTGATTGGCTGTCGCTGGTTTCAAGCTATCTCTAATGTTGCGCGACTGGGAGCGCGTGGGTCGCAAACAGATACATGACTTTGCGCTGTAAGCGCAACTGTTTGTTTTGAATAACAATCGCACAACTCAGATCATAGCATGGAATCGCTAAGCGTTCGTTTTGCATATATTATCAAGATCTCCACATTCCAAGGCAGCGAAGTAGCTCAAGATCAATATTCTCGCTTCGAACACCGGACGAAGCACAAGACTCCTTCGTGGACCTCGATGTCAATGATGCAAGCTTTGAAAAACGTATACGAGGCCTGCTGCCGCCGAACAAAGGGCCTAGTCCAGGTTCACCTTTGCCTACGGAGTAAGACCCAAAGAGCCATTATTCGCGAATTTGACACCACATTCTGAATACGCTGCATTTGCCTCCACTCTCGCGATACAGGCACCATTCCACCTTCGGCTCACATTCCGGGTTTCCTTCCATGTTGCTATCGTGATGGGCTCGGCTCTCAGACAACGTCGAATACATTAAAGCTTAAGGACTAGCCAAGTTCAGGACATCTCACAATGAAGAGATCGCCGAAACCACAAGTAGTTATCTAACTTGCCAACTTGGATCTGCCCGACACTCGTATTCATACAATCAAACCCGCCTCCCTCTTCTTGATCTACTCCTCAACCGTGACGGCATCAAGTCCTCAAAGCTATCATCCGTGAGACGACTCCTACTCCTTCCCCTTGGGACGGGTCTTCTTGAAAGTGATCGCCGCCCAGCTCTGAAACCCTCAGAAAATCCAGAGTAGCGGTCGGGACTATTACTGTCGTCTGAGGAAGATGATGAAATAGAATACTTCTTTTTGTGCCCTGGCTTTCTCCCGTGTGTTTTGAGACCCTTAGGCAAGTGGGACTTAGGTGGTTTCAGGTGGATGATACGGGGTTCAACATCGTCGTGACCGTCATGACCGTCGTGGTCATCGTGATTCAAGTCCTCGATTGCGATGATGTCGTCTTCGCTATGATGTGAGCGACGATCCAATTGTGGCTGGTGCCCGTGATGACCGTTTGGGTCGAATCCGGGGTGGTGGCCATGGTGGCCAGGTTGAATATGATGCAACTGCGGCTGAGCAGGCGGCAGTTGTACCATTCGTGGGTCATGGTATCCTTGAAGCTGTGGATGGGGAAAAGGATGCATGAATCTCTGTTGTTCCATTGCTTGCGCTCGTTGGCGGTCCCACAATTCCCGTTCTGTAAGCCTTCTCGGTGGTGTCGTTATCCACTCGTCGGAGTCCCGTCGGTTACTCCTGACGAAGTTGAGACGCTTGCGACGGGGTTCATTCCAGGTTCGCGGGCGCCGTTCTTCGACCTCGACGCCACCAACGATCTCGGGCCAGCACATTTCCAAGAGAGATTTCTGCGAAGGGGAAAGTGGACTTAAAGTACGCAATTGGATGACGCACAGAGATGGAATGTTTAGTATGAAGATCTTAGAATGCAGGTCTATGTTTAAAGAGCAAGGTCAAGTAAGGTACAAACTAAGTGTATGAAGAAAGACAAGAAAGTAATTTCAGGATATCTTCGACTTTTGTTACTGAGGACGCAAGGCTACACTCTCAGAATAACCGGATGGCACCCCAAGCCAAAAGAGGGGTTTGTTACGGACTCCATAGCCTCATCTCCAGGCTGCGAACCCTCGGCTGATCGTGGGTGTATATTGGCAGCTGAAGCGCCGGGAAGCAGTGGCTGTAAATCATCCCGACGTAACATTGCACGATGGTAACAGTATATGATAATTTGTCGGGCATTATTCGCTTGCATTGGCTTGCAGTTGAGCCACGCCAGGCTTAAAGGCGCTGCGCCCCCTACACGCAGAGCCTCAAGGCTGACTGAATTCCTCCCAATTTGCGACCGGTGAAACTTCTGCGCTGAAAATAAAATGCAATGTGCCACACTTCTAGCCTCGTTGTTTCGCTTTTTGGCCTTGATTCATGTGGGTTGTCGTGTGGCTGTGCGTACTGATCAACGTTCTTTCCGCTACTGCTGCAAGCACCTACGGAGAACGAAGATACCTTCTGGTAACCTTGTTTAACCTGGAGGCTGCTTGCCGAGGGGTGTGACGTTAGGATCATGGGTAGCGCTCGGAAGGCTCGGACGTATTTTATTGCTGGATGCCCAGGCTTATGTTGGGGGCGAGCAATATGGCTTTCCAATAGGGTCCCAACCTCGATTGAAAGTTGGTTGGCGCAGTTGGCGCAGTCACTCAGGACATGAGGATGAAGATGTGAGATTTGAATGACTCTTTAGACACTACACAATGTATCTGGCCTCTTCATCTCATCGTAACCAGTTCCTCAGCACTCGTAGGATGTATAGCCACGCAGCTATCAAAGTCCTTCTTCCTGGCTCCCATCTTCACTGCAACTCCAAACCCCTGCATCATTTCACTGCTGCCGGCTCCTAAAATATGCATACCCACAATTTTCTCTTCGCTACCTTGACAGATAAGCTTGTATTCCGTGGGTTGCAGCTTCTTCTCCTCCGCTGGATGGAAGTGATAGAACATGGATGTGAAGCGTGTATGGTAGGTCTTGATGTTATCCTTGCCATATTTGTCGATAGCGGCGGGCTCAGTCAGTCCGATTGTACCGACTTCGGGATGTGCAAAGACGACCGTAGGAATGTTAGAATAGTCAAGTCTTTGAGGCAGATGAGCCCCCCCGGCCGGGTGCTGCGAGCCGAAGATTCGGTTTGAGAGGGCACGACCCGCTGCGATCGCAACTGGCGTCAACTCTGCCTGACCGGTCACATCTCCTAGTGCGTAGACGCCTTCGACATTGGTATTTTGATACTCGTCGACTTGGATGTGGCCCTTGTCTGCGAACTTGACCCCGATTTTTGCTGGATTGAGCTTTTCAATCTCCGGAGCTCGACCGATGGCCCATAGTAATTCGTTGACTTCCATTTCTACTCCATTCTTCTCAACGAGTCTGAGCAACTTATGCTCCCCTTTCCCTTCTCGGAGCCCAACAACCTCCTTGAATCCTTCGTGATTCTTGTGGATTATCACGCCAGCGTCTTCATAACGCTGGGTGAGGGTTTCTTGGACCATCGGATCGAAATTCCTCAGAAAGGTGTTTCCCCGAATGAATAAATGTGTCTCGACTCCGATCGCGTTCATGACTCCAGCGAGCTCGACCGCAATGTAGCCTGCACCGACAAAGGCCATCTTCTTTGGGAGCTCTTCGATGTCGAAGAAGCCATCGCTCGTAATGCCGAGATCTGCGCCAGGGATGCCTTGAGGCTTGAGAGGATAGCCTCCAGTTGCAATCAAGATGTGCGGAGCAGTATAGACAGCCTTCTCTCCGTCCTCCAGATCGACCTCTATTTCCTTTTGACTCTTGAACGTAGCAGTGCCGTGAACGAGGTCAATCTTCTCACGACTCCAATTCCGTTCATAAGCCCCGTTGAGGCCTTCAATGTTCGCATCGCGCTTCTTCTTGAATTCGGCGAAATTGAACTCGATGTCTTGCGGGATGTTGTAGCCGTAATGCACGCCATCCTTCAGCATTTCTGATACGCTTGCAAAGTTCCAGGTGAACTTTTTGGGTATGCATCTTGAGAAGGACGATTGACATTTAGCCTAGTCTCGGATCTGAGGCATAGTATATTTCACTAACCCTACATTGACACATGTCCCACCACTTCGCTTATTCTCAACCAACAGTGTCTTTGCTCCATACCAGCCAGAGGCTCTCCTGGCAGCGCCGGAACCTCCGCTTCCTCCGCCGATGACGATGAAGTCGTAACGCTGCCTGGCGACTGGGGCCATGGTGTGTAAATGTCTAGAAATGCTTGCTAATCGGGAAGAAGCTGGTGGTGGAGGAATAGCGATTAATTGGGGCCGTGTAAATATGAGACGATGTATATAGAGCATCGACGAAGCAATGAGGAAGCATCGACGATCGCGGCGTGATTCTTGACTGATCACATGAGGCACAGTTGGCCTCATGCAAAGTCATGCATGAGGTCGTGTTGAGGGCACTGGTACTCGTCGATAATCATTGGTATGCACCTGTTTGGTTTGGGTGATTAGGGTTATGTTTAAGGATGAATAATCTTACTTAGACCGCCGTAATCGTCGCGAGGATTACCGTACATAAAGTACTCGTAGCGGAACTACGCTAATTGGACCCTGACTCGTAGATTTCTTGGCAAAGCGAAGAAGAAGAAGGGAATGAATGATTTGGAATCATTATTGGATTTGATATTCAAGCGACACCACTACGTTGGATTCATGTACAACTGTTTGGGCAGATGGCAGGATGTTCTAATCAGTCATCCCTCTTAAGTAGAATCCAACTCTTGAGTCTTGACTATGGACTCTATGCCTGGACCGTCCAAAAAATGCAAAACATGCACTCTTTCCTATTTCATTGATGGTGAAGCTGTTCCCGAGGGCAGTGTCGGTTGGTCTTACGCCTTACCGTACGCTCCAATATCAAAATAACCCTTTCGCCCAATTGTCTCTGCAGTTTCCACTTCATGTTTCCTAATCTTCTCTCGGACATACTACACACTGCCCTCACGCGCTCACTAGACGAGGTTACTACCATTACGCATATCGTCGGTATTGGCTTGAGGCCTTCTGTCTGCGTATGAGCCAATCTTAGGATGGTTGAGCCTTGCATGTCTCGAGCACTTACGCGTGAGAAGATCACCCTTTTCCCGTAGATTCAATAATCTCTCGTCCTTGTAAGTTGTAAATCTCTCAGTCCCGAGTCTTGTCTTGCATCAGTGCAACCATGGGCCCTTCGTTCCCATTATATATATACTTGGGGTCCTCCGTTTCCGCCATCAGATCATATGCACTCCATCGAATCAACCTTTAGGAATATCTGTAACTGGTTAGACTCAACAATTATGAGCTCGGATACTACTTCGCCCTCCCACCTTGACATGTCCCACTCTATAAGTCCGGGGCCAGACACCATGAAGACCGCTGCAGACCCAATGGCTGCTGCTGGCCATATGATGTCTGCCGATGACCCTGACAATCCACAAAATTGGCCCATATACAAGAAAGTCTTTGCCTCAGCGGTTGCATTCGCATTTGCCTGGGTCGTGTATGTCCTAAACTCACTCTCAACACACTGGACAGAGACCAACTAAGCATCTATAGTGCCCTAGGTATCACCAGCTACACAGCTGGAATGTCTGGGGTTGTTGAACGCTTCGGTGTGACAATGCAAGTTGCAATACTCGGACTTTCCTTGAACCTTCTGGGCATCGCCTTCGCACCAATCATTACACCGCACCTTAGCGAACGGTTTGGGCGTCAAGCAATTTACTTGATATCCCTACCGATCTTCAGCCTTTTCATCCTCGGCGCCTCGTTTTCACGCTCATTCGCAGCTCTAGCGGTATGCCGCTTCTTCGCGGGCCTCTTCGGAGGCCCATGCCTTGTGTTGATTGAAGGGACCTTTGCCGATGTTTGGTCCGCAAACACCACGGTTTTGTATTATTCGTTCCTCGCTTTGGCTTCTTTCATAGGAGCAGCATGCGGTAAGCTCCAAGCCATCACATTAAATGAGCTAGCAAGCTCATTCTCCTCGCAGGACCTCTCATTGGAGGCTTCATCTTTGCATACGGTGGCTGGCGATGGACTCAGTGGATCGTTCTGATACTTGCTCTTGGGGCCTACCTCTTTGGCCTTGCGCAGCCGGATACTTATCCACGCGAAATCCAGAGACGCCGAGCTAAACGCAACGGTATGTCTCTGAAGCTCATGGATGCCGAAAGCGGGGTCACCTTGAAAGACATGTCGATTGTAACATTCTTTGTACCCTTGAAGATGTTAGTCACCGAGCCTATCGTCATTGCCCTGAGCCTAGAGGTAGGCTTCATCTTTGCGGTTACTTTCCAGTGGTTCATCTCCATCCCCGTTGTCCTGAACGCCACCTACAATTTCACCGTTCAGCAGGCAGGTATAGCCTTCAGTGCAGCTATCCTCGGTTCCTCGCTATCCACTGCCATGTCGGCTATCATTGATCTCAGCGTGCCCCATTGGTGTACCCGGTTACACGATGGTAGGGTACCGGAGGAATACCGACTGCTACCTGCAATGATAGGAGGACCTCTCGTCATGGCTTCACTCTTCTGGATCGCATGGACTGCAAGCCCATCGATTCATTACCTGAGCCCCATATTTGGTACCTGCGTGTACATCTGGGGGGCCCAGTCTATCATTGTAAGCACATTTCTGTGTATGCATTGAACGTGATCTAATTCTGTGTCTTAGATTTCCTCGATCTCCTATCTCTTCGATGCCTACCCTCCGCGCGGCACTCTGTCGGCACTCACTGCAGCAGCTTCCTTCAGACTGGTCCTTGCGGCCATAATCCCACTAGTGATCATCCAAAGTAAGTCGCCTACCCACTCAGCATCTCTTGGCATACAAGCTAATGGGGGATGATCACAGTGATCACAAATTTAACGGGTGGCTGGACATATTCCACTTTTGGATTCATCTCAGCTGCGTTGATACCCATTCCGTTCATCCTCTATAGATTCGGTGCAAGACTTCGAGCGGCCAGCAAATACGGCCCCCAGCTGCCGGGAAGCCTCATGAAGGGTGATCTGGCCCGTGATGAGGAAATGCAGATGCAAGGGATGAATACCGGCATGTAAAGCATCTATCATGGCCAGGTCCAGGAATGATAGGCGCTCGAATGCGATCAATATTCGAAGGCGGTGTAACGGAACGATAATCTTTGGTCCTTTGACCTTCTATAATTGGGCGGACAGCGGAAGCCCGGTTTGATCTGGTTGCTTCATCCAGCAATGTACTATTCCAATTTCACCAAATGCACGCAAATCCTTTCCCGTTCTTCTCTGTTGTCGAGTGTGAATTAGCTGCAAATGAATATCTGTCATAGTCAAATCGAAATAGTCATATCCAAATCCTTGAATAGGAAGATGGATCATCACCCCTCGATCATCCTTTCACCTCCCTTTGCCCTCTCTAGAGCCTTCTTCAACTCTTCATTTTCCAACTCTTTCGCGCCTTTCCTTCCCCTCTCCAATCTTTCCACGCCCAACTCAATATTCTCAATATGCAAACTTAGCGGAACACTACCTTTCCCGCCTAGCAGTTCAACGCCCCCAACCCGCTCCCTCAACTCTTCTAACTCGGCGCCCATTCCTTGCAGCCTCACTAGCGTCCCACTAATATGAGCTATTGCGTTTTGGCGATAGACGTTCACTTGGCCCAAAAGACGTAGCTGTGAATCGAATTTGCCTAGCTTGCTTCGATTACCACCAAGCATTGTCCAGAGCTGCGACAGTACCTCCGCCCTGCTACCCTGCGCGTGTAAATTATCGCGTACTGCGATGCCATGAATGACATCAAGTCGGTCTTCGAGGTTCTGAAGAACAAGAAGTAAAGCTTGCGCTTCCGTCACGAGACGATTGATCTCCTCTTCGACGACCCGTGTGTGCTGAACATACTGACCTATTAGAACATCTTCTGTGAACTTGATGGGTTGAAAAGGTGCTAAGAGTTTGTCGTTGAAGAACGATGCTATTGCTCCTCGAGATCCGTCACGCTCAGCCATAGTATCGAGTACACGCTTTGTCCAGCGAGCAGTCGCAAGGATATTATCGACGCCTCGGCCAACATGGCTATTGAACTTCTGTAGGTCGTACGATGCAATGCGAGCAGTCTCTATGAATCCGTCGAATTCAAGAACAAGTTCGTTCTTAGAGTTTAGCTGGCTGAAGCGAACAACCTGCCGCAGGTCGCGAATCGATGTTTCACCCCGTTTCATGTCCAGTGGGAGCGATACGCCACCAGCGCTTTCTTGCAGTATTGCTTCAAATTTGTTCTGTACGTCCATAAGCTGGTCGAATTGTACAGGTGGAGGTTCATCACCGGAATATTGGATCGAGACTGGGGACTGGCACATTGGAAGATTGAAGAACGAGGCTCCTGGGATACGGCAAACGGGCGACAATGCAGAGTAGACGGAGCTGAAAAGAAGATTTCTTAGGAACACTAGTAGTCCCACAAGGAGCCAAACAGCAATCAGGTATGAGATCGGAGTCTTCAACGCATGCAGAGCCCCACCCAAAACATCATACGTCCACACGAACATTGGGGCCACAAAGTTTACAAAGCCTGCTGAGGCCTTGACAAGCTTCTCTTGTCCTCCTCGGTCTTTGTGATGATAAGATATAGATGTGCCTCTGTCTTCGGGTCGTTGAGTCCTCCTATTCACCTTACTAGGTTCCCTCTCCACCCTGGGTTTCTCTTCTCCAGGCGAAAAACCACCAACGCTGCCTTCATGCATCGAAGGCATGATGAAGTCCTGTTCGACACTGGCCCTGGCGTTGACACGAGATGGTCTCTTTCGCGGGCTCTCTGCAGGGTCTGCTGTTGCATGCAAGCGTCTCAATTCTTTACTTTGCTTTGATGGAGGGGTGTATTCATCATCGCCATCGCTCTCGACTACCCAGGATTCGCCTAGTTGCGATAATGGTCGGTTCTTAGCAGGCGTACGGGCCATCGTAGGGGGCCTCGAGATATTGTATGTATTCCGGGATACTTTTAGTTTCGCCGCCTTTTCTTAAAATTCTATCGTGGATCTGGCACTGATATCGCTCGCTCATGGAGTCTTGCGAATCGGTGTGGTGAAAGAATTGCATACCAAGGAAGGGGGAGGGGGAGGATAAGACATGAGCTTGGTAACACAAGCAGGATTATGGACTCGCGTTTCCTGCGTGTTGTCTCACGCAGATGATTGGCCTCGAAATACTTGGCGAAGCGCTGTTTTTAGCGTATGCATTAAATGCTACAGAATGGCCACACTTTCCCCCTCAAAACACTAATTACTACTAGATTTCATGACATTAAGGGCTGGTTTGGCTACCATTTTTCGTACAGATTCTACTTTTCGATTTTCATTAGTCAGATACGTGCACCGAAATATTATGTAAGCTTGGAGCCAAGGAAATTTGAAATATTAGCCCCAAGGGCAAAAAAGTACGTTTATATTCTTATTAATGCATACGCTAGTTCAAAATCGTATAAGAAAATCTTCCTGTCCATTGAGGAACGAATCTCACAGCTGAGGACAACAACCCATGAGACCTGCACGGCTCTTGCGGCCTGTACAGAAATGCCACTCTTCATGGGTTCTTCCTCCTGCCTCGGCTAAGCGGCTATCTCTTGCTGCCCGTCGCCATTGCTCTTGCGATGCACCCATCCATTTCGCCGCAACGGGTCCACTGCACTCGCAACACGAATCGAGGCGTAAATCAGCAAAGAAGGCCAAATCCAAAGAAGAAGAAGATCCTACCCCAGATCATCGTACGATCGGCACAGCTCAATCCCTCTTCACAACCCACCCTTCGAGCCCTGGCGCGCCTTTCTTCCAACCCGATGGCACCCACATATTCAACAAACTCATAGCTTTCCTCCGTGCCCAGTACCCTACTTTTGGCTTTCGAGAGGTGCTTACACCAACGATGTATAAGCAATCCCTTTGGGAGCAATCCGGCCATTGGATAAATTACAAGAACGACATGTTCACGGTGACTGGAAATTGCTCACACAGGTCTGAAGCCGCACCCGTGGAGTTTTCTGATGGGCGGATGCAACCTGAAAAAACGCTTAAAGAAGCTGCCGATCCAGAAGAATTTGGTCTCAAGCCCATGAATTGTCCAGGCCATTGTTTACTCTTCCAAAGCCAACGAAGAAGTTATAGGGATTTACCAATTCGCTACGCTGATTTCAGTCCATTGCATCGAGATGAGATATCAGGAGCGTTAAGTGGACTGACTAGGGTCCGACGATTCCACCAAGATGACGGGCATATCTTCTGCAGGCCAAGTCAGGTCAAAAATGAAATTTCGAAATCTCTGGATTTTGTGCGCTTAGTATACCAAACGTTGGGTTTCGAAGATTATGCGCTCGTGCTAAGCACGAGACCAGAAAAGGATTACATAGGGACACTGGACGAATGGAATAGAGCTGAGGATCAGTTGAAGGAGGCCTTGGACGCAAACGGGAAGCCTTGGAAGACGAACGGTGGAGATGGTGCCTTTTACGGGCCAAAGATTGATGTGATTGTGCAAGACAACGATGGAAGGAAGCACCAAACTGCCACTATTCAGCTGGATTTCCAATTGCCAAAGCGATTCATGTTGGGGTACGAGGCGCCATCACCCAACCTAGAAGCCAAGGGGGAGCGAAGCTTAAACTCCGTTTCGAGGAAAGAGGTGGGTACAGTCACACCAGTCATGATCCATCGAGCTGTGCTTGGGTCTTTGGAACGGTTTATGGCTCTCCTACTCGAGCATCATCATGGTCAATTACCATTCTGGCTTAGTCCTCGCCAAGTCATCATCTTGACTGTAACGGACGATTCGCCTGTCATACGGTACGCGGAAAAGCTAAAGGATACATTGTTGGATACGGCAGGTGACAAACTGCCAAAGCCAATAGATCGCCCCTCTTACATTGTCGACGTTGATGCCAGTGGTGATTCAATAGCTCGAAAGATTGTGCGGGCCAAAAAGAAGAAGTACAATCTGATCTGCGTCGTCGGACAGAGAAATTTTGCAGGCAAACAGATGGAAGGAGAGTGGCCAACCTTAGATCTGGATGTCGCTGCTCAGCCGAATCAACGAAAGACGTGGGATGTCATTGAAAAGATAAGACCAGGCTCGCAGGCTCCCGTTCAAAAAGACAGAGGCGTTGGTGCAAACTTTGGGAGCGTGAGTTCGGGTGTTCGGCTTAGAATGGATCAATGTAAGAAGCTGATCCGGACTTTGAGTGAAGAATATTTGTAGTTGAGAGAATTCAAGGTTGTGTGCTTCTCCGAGACACAGCGCAGATCTTGAGCGGAGGGGGAGGCCAATTCTCTATCTATACTGCTGCTAAAGGATGGGAGGAATGCCCACATTTTCACTAAAGCTATTAGCATATTGCACCTCTGTGGAGAGATATTTGTGAACCCAAACTCACCTTCATGTCCTCGATTGTCAAGACTGACTTGCCAAAGTTTTCACCCTTCAACATCCCCAAAAAACCTTTGATTCCACTGTCAATGCCTACAGTCACACTCTGCTGTGCTTTGAACGTCCCGTCCGAGATCCACTGAGCGATGTTCCTCTGGTGATCTGCAGCGTACTTGGGGCCCATGTTCGCGTCGGAGACAATGAAGCCTTGCATTTTGATACGCTTTTGGGTAGATTTCGAAATTAGCATTGCTCTCAGGAGAGGAATAATTCAGAAATGTACGTACCTTACCAACTACCGCTCCGAGGTTCTTGACTCCGTATCTCTTTGCCGGGTCTGATATATTGTACTGCGAAACCATACCGCAGACAACTGTCGGAATGGTAAGCCATTAGAACGGTAAGAAAGAGCTAATCGGATTGCTATACTCACTAATACGACCGTAATTGTTCATTGCCGCAATAGCAGCATCTAATTGCTCTCCCCCAACGTTCTCGAAATAAATATCAATACCCTTCGGAGCCAACCGTTTCAGAGCGTCGCTAGGATCCTCCTTCTTGTAATTGAACCCATCGTCGAAATTGAGCTTTTCTTTGGTGAAGTCCAATTTCTCGTCACTACCCACACTGCCTATCACTTTCAATCCCTCATGCTTTGCCAGTTGCCCAACAATTTGACCAACAGCTCCACTGGCGGCTGAGATGAAGATAGTCTCCCCTTTTTTTGGTTCACCAATTGCGTAGAAAGATGAATATGCTGTCAGGCCAGGCATGCCGAGGGCGCCAACAAAAAGCTTGGGATCTAGATTATACGGGTTGTCCAATTTTCTGACCTGGTTAATTGCGACCTCCCCGGAGATGCTCGAGTACTCTTCTGTCGGCAGAGTTCCGGTCACAATATCACCTTCCTTAAATTTCGAATTTCTAGACTTCAGTATCTTTGACACTGCCGAGTTCGTAATGGGTTTTCCCAGCTCAAATGGCGGAGAATAGTTTAAAACCTCGGGAGCACGCATACGACCACGTTGATAAGGATCGAAAGAAATGTAATAATTTTTGGTTGTTATGCCATCTTTTGGTGGCTCCGCGTCAAGATCGAACCCTCGATCCTCGATCGTCAAGTCCTTTCCTTCCACAGGCCAATCCGTAGGGACAGACTTAAAAATAAGGCCTTTGTTCTGAACCATGTTGGGCAATGATTCTGCTGGCGGAGAGATTGAATGCTGGAGTGTGGCTTCACGAGGAATTCTTGACAGAAAGACGTGCTTGCTCAGGCGAAGGACAAGTACACAGCAACGTGAATGTAGATGAAGGGAAACTGTGTAGACGGAAGTAATTCTTTGTTTGCAAATGAGACGAGGGTTATAGAAAAGATTTATGACTAGTGAGGGCCCATGTCACGTCATGACACACGTTACGGAGTACCTCACGGTCGGATGGATTGTCAAGCAGTTCCGGAGCTTGCCAAGTTAATTTCTCTAATACATTCCTCTATCAGTGATCAGATTCAGTATTCGAGTGTTTAGGCCGACCACAAGCTGCGAGATAGTCCTGAGTAGTGGTGGGTATGATCAACGCCATACCTTTAGCGTATTCATAATCTACTGCGTTTGCTTGACATTATCGCTTGTCGCACACCCCTCTGATTTCAAAGATCAACTTTATATATATTATTTGAAGTCCTAAGTATTACGATTCTAACGCCGTTAAAATCTTTATAAATAGTTAAGAATTAATAGAATAAGAAAAAAAAACTTCTCAAGTAAGAATATTTTAAAAGATTATTTTAAAAATTTAAGCGAAGTCGATACTTCGCGATTTTTTTAACTTAATCTTTATATCTTCTTATTAGTATATCTATAATTTAAAAATTAAAGAGTTATATATAAAAATTTCTTTTATTTAAAGCTAATTTTCTATAGCTATTAGAATTAGAGTAATTAAATCTATAAATAAAAAGTTAGTCTTTAAAATTAGAGAAGTATACGATAAGAGCTAATACTAAGTAAACGTAGAGAATTATAAATACGCTAACTAGAGTACGATTAATTAGAAATCGAGCGTAATAGTTAGATACGATATTCGATCGATATAAATATATTTTTATTCGAATTCTTTATTAAAATACTTTACTAGGTTTTCTATATTAATAATACTTTATATTAAAGTATACTTATAATCTAGATTCTAAAGAGTATAAATTATAGTATATAATCTATAATATAATTAGTAGTAAATAGAGTAATTATAGCTATATATACTTATAGTAATTATAGTTATAAATATTAATACGTAAAGTTCTAAATATACTAGAAAGCGCTTTTAAATAATTATATTATAGTAGAAAACTTATAAAGAAACTTTATAAATAGATTAATATTATAAGAAGTATATAAGAATTATCGAACTATCTAGCTAGAGAAGAATCTAATATATACTAAAGACTAGCTTAGCTCTAGCTCGAAGTTCTATATTAAGATTTCTTTATAATAAATTTCTAAAAATAGCTTTTAAAGTCGTATTAAGAACTTTATTTAAGCTCTAACTCTATATTTAAGCGTATTATTACTACGAGTATAACGACTATTAATTAAACGATATAATAATTAGCTCTATAGACTAGAGTCTTAGTATACTCTCTTCTAGTATTTATATATCTTTAGTTTAAAATAAACTCTTAAACTCTTACTTTTTAATAATAAAATTTTATTTATATACTTTTTATTATAGACTAGTCTTAATATATATTTTAACTAGATCTAGCGTAGTCTTAGTATAGACTTCTCTATCTATTTATATCTAGATTCTTAGAGACTTAATAGTTAACTATTATATATATACTTATATTTAGTCTAAATCGTAATAAATAGTAGTAATACTACGTTAATATATCTAGATTAAGACGTTATACTTAATTATCGTTCTTAGACTATAAAGTATCTTTATTACGAGAAGAATTCTACTTATATAGATCTAGAGTTCGAAATAGTTTTTTCTAATATAAAAAGAGTAGTTAAAAAGACTTCTACTTAGATAGAAATTTCTTTTAGAAAAAAATTAAGTCTTTTTTCTAAATATCTTTACTTCTAGAAAATTAGTAATAATACTATTAGAGATCTTATTTAGTATTATTTCTTTACTTAATATAGAGTCGTAAGAATTTCTTTATTATAGAACTACGTAGCTACTAGACGCTATTACGAGGTTACTAGAATTAATATATATAGATTACTAGATAAACTAATAGCTAAAAAAGAAGAATAAAATAAGAAAGCTTATAAGTATTTAAGATTATTATTAAATATATTAGAATATTCGTTCTAGCTACGTAGATTATAGTCTAGTAAGTTAGCTTTAATTAAATAACTAGTCTTATATTTCTTTATCTTTATAACTATCTTTCTTTTTAAAAGATTTAGTCTTTAAATCTTTTTATATATACTTAATAAAGCTAGATATTCTACTAACTTATAATAAAAAATTATATATATATATATTAGTTTCTTACTAGCTATAACGTAGCTCTATCTTTATTATATATATTATATTTTTTAAGAATTACTTATCTTTAAGACGAGTTCTATCTATATTAATATTATAATAATAGTAATATACTAGATTTAAAACGTTATTACTATTAATATAGTTATTTAATTAATAGAATACGTATTACTATTATCTTATTATAAGATATTATTATATAATTATTAGAATAGTATATAGATTATACTAGTAAATTAAAAATCTTATTTTTAATCTTACTTTTTTTTTATTATAATATTTATATTTTTTACTCTTTTATAAGTAAGTATTATATCTTTCTTATTATTTACTACTCTATTACGAAGTAACTCGAGGTAAATAAATTTATTTAAGAAGTCTTACTAATTAGACTAAAAGACTAAATTCTACGCTAGTAAGCGTAGTTCTATTCTACTACTTATAAGTATCTAGATCTAGAACTATAATACTACTCTTCTTTTTAATAGATTATATCTTGAAACTAAGCCCTCTTATAATTACTTCTATCTCGAAAAGTATTAGTCGAAAGTTCTTATCGAACTCGAAGCTATACTAATATTAAAAGTCGATATTATTTCTAAGTAATATAGCGCTATAAACTCTACTTCTACTTAAGAGAATAAAACTTATAAGCTATATAGACTTTAATCTTAGACTTAAACTTAAAAGTTTTAGATTAATTAGCGTAGAATTATATTATAAAGTAGCTTAAAATAAATAGATTTACTTAAGAAATCTTACTAGCTAGACTAAAAGACTAAATTTTATATTAATAAGTATAGTTCTATTCTATTACTTATAGATACTTAGACTAGAACTACGCTTATTAATATAGAATTTAGTCTTTTAGTCTAGCTAGCGAGATCTCTTAAGTAATTCTATTTATCTTAAGTTACTTCGTAATATAATTCTACGCTATTACGAAGTAATTTAAGGTAAATAGATTTACTTAAGAGATCTTACTAACTAGACTAAAAGACTAAATTTTATATTAATAAGCGTAGTTTTATTCTACTACTTATAAGTATCTAGGTCTAGAACTATAATAACTCTATTTTAAGTTATCTTTATTATATTATCGCGCGAGTAAGCTTATAGATATTATAATAGCGAGACGCGTTTATTAATTATAATAAAAAGAAGTAAGATTAAAATTACTTAATTTAATTAATTTTTTTTATAATAAGATATTACTTTCTTCTCTTATATAATACTTTATAATAATATATTAATAAACGCGTAAGAGAATTAAAGATAAGAAGTATTTTAATATTATTATTAATATCTTTTTATTATTATAATTTTAGTAATTATTTTCTTTATAAATTAAATATATAATAAAGCGAGATTCTTAGTTAATAGAGAATATAATTATTTTTATCTTTTTTATTTTTATCTTTATCTTTTTTATTATTATAGTAATAGTTATTATTATTCTCTTTCTTATTACTTCTTTTATTCTTATTATTAATAAATATTCGAGATAGTACTATAAAAGATATTTAGTTAATAAAAAGAATAATATTCTTTATTATCTTTATCTTTATCTTTTAAAATACTATAATTATAAAGAAGAGTAACGTATTATTAAGAATTATATTAATATATATAAAGCTTATTATTATTATCGCTATATTTATAGCGTAGTATATAATTTTTTAAAAATATATATTATATTATTTACTAGCTCGCGTTAATATAAGTATAATAAATACTTTAAGAAAGATTATATCTATATAGTAAATCTTTTTTTCTATTATTATTAAATTATTATTATTATTA